>BOPN01003364.1:157500-163811 GCA_017312705.2 Penaeus japonicus | reverse complement strand
GATTTGAGTTTTCGGGCCGGCCCCACGCAATTTATTTTCGGGTTGGTAACGCCCGAAACCATGATGTTTAAAAAAACGGCCCATAGTCGATCTGGTTGCACGTACGTTGGTAGAAGATATGGTAGCCACATTCGGCGGGCAACTGGGAAATGAAACATTGATTGTTAAACACATGAAGCGATCCCAGTCATTAGTCTTAGCATTACCGTAGGGCTCAAGTATAGGGTTGATCTGGATAATCTGATACTCAAAATTCTGTGCCGTTGAAAAAGAAATCGCTTTTTGGAGACTTGCCGTTTTACAATGTAGAAACTGTTACAATATAGTTGGCAATACTATGGTCGTGACAAACCTGTTTGTTCTCGACCCATTTCTTCTCGGAAGCGCCAACGTTAATGAAATAAGATAGCACCTTTTTTGTGTTCTCAGTTTTACTAGCACTAGACAGACGTCTGTGGAAATAGAAATCTTGATGGAGATTAATCTCACTTTTTCACGATGATTCATTAAAGATTATTCAAGTGCGTAAGTACACGTTAAAGGATGGAATTCAGAAGGACTTTTTTCATGATTAGATAAAGCTCAACATGGACGAATATAGTTGTAACGTGGACTGACATTCTGTAAAAAGAAAAATCGGAATAAAACAAACCTAATGACAGTTTAAAATCCCTTTTCCTGAATATAGTGTTGCATCTATGAAGATTACTTTTTCCGTAAAGCCAGTCCATTATTTACTTTTATATGATAAGACTAACAGAATTGAAAATAAATGTTTGCATATGAATGGTAATAAACTTTTCAATATGATTATTATCCTAAAAATGAATGATACGATAGGTTCATTATACATTTCTTTTCTTGTGAAATAGTTCATTCTCATGAATACTTTTCTCAAAATTTGTCACGATGAAGTCTATTCATACTTTAGTTGATGTTGACAGCAGGTTGGTGTAGATGGGGTATCTCTTGCAAGAGTTGACGGCAATACAGAAGAGACAAAATTAAATGTAGATAGGCTTGGCCGAGGATAAGCTTGACGGAGGAATTGTTAAAGAAAGTCAAATTGGACGCATCCTCACACTTCTCGTACTTAAGATTGACTAGTCCGACATGCTCCTTCTTGAAGTCATTATTGGGAAGCTGAACTGTAACCATCACTGGATCAAAATTAATTTTGTTTACACGGGTACACTTGAATCCTTGAATTAACCACGGGAAAACACGTTTTAAAACTAAAAGTGTATATCACACAAACAAACTTAAACACACACACACACATATCAATAAAGATTATATTTATTATTACTCCCACAGAACAAATGAAGTGGAGTAGTTTCTTACTTCCTCAGGGTGTTGAGAGTCCAAAAGTCCTTGAGGGTGAGGTGGAATATATCATTTAATCCTTAATAAAGCATGAAGGGACTTTCTACCTAACCTGAAAAATCTGTAGAATATCCTAGCAACGGCAAAGAATCTCCCTCCTTTTTCAAAGTTCCTAATATTACTGCAATTTAACATTACTTAGGTGGTCAGATAGTATTATGGCAATACTATTAAAATACCAGGTGAATCCTTAGCTCTTGGCTAATACATATGTTTTATAATTTTGCTGATGTATGTAAGTCTGAAAACTAAAGTTGTATATTCATCAATCCTTCTATTTATATTTATCGAAACACATCAATTGCATCTTGCACTTTGAAGTTATATACCCCGATTTGATGATTAAGGATTTTCTATATTTTGTGTTGAATTGTTTTCGATATGTATATGGCATTGTGAAACTTATTTTAAGAATCTACTTACTTCACTAGCTTTTTACAATAGATTAAAGCTCTATTATGATACGAAAATACTATATCTTAAAGTTCAATTTAGGTTACGCAATATTGCAAAAGTTTTAAGGAAGTCAAGGAAGTGGACAACTAAAACAGAATATTCTTTTCCTTTTCATGCGATGCACTTATTAGTTTCATCACCGGTCTTGTATGTCTAGAGCAGGGGTTCCCAAACTTTTTGTTCCTCAGTACCCCTTAGGCTTTTTATAGGTTCCCATGTACCCCTAACGCGTCGATAAACACGTCCTGTACCAGTCATTTCTAGATTGGTACAGGTAGTCCTACAGATCTACACTGCAGATCAAGCCATGTGAGGTTTATAATAGTAAAAACAAATGGTATTACCTTACACCCAAGAAATTTCAATAAAGGTGGTGCTAATCAACACAAAGAAAATGAGAAAAGTGCAATCTGAGTGCAGATTACAACACCATGTATTGTGCAAGTAATTGTTTCCTTCAGACCAAATGTACCCCCTGAAACGTGCAAATGTACCCCTGGGGGTACATGTACCCCAGTTTGGGAACCCCTGCCTTACAATAAGCATTATGAAGACTGATATTTTTTGTATCTATTACAATTTATTGTTATCAACTTGTTAAAATCATGATTATCATCATAATTACAATTTATCCTTATCATTATTATTATAATTTACTGTTATCAATATATATATATATACACATTTATATATATGTATATATATATATATATATATATATATATATATATATATATATATATATATATATATATATATATATATATGAAAAAAAACACAGTAACGTGCACATAACAGAATTAATAACACTGCCACTAAAAAGAAAGGAAAAACTTGCGACGTTTCGAACTTTTTCATGAAAGTTCCTCTTCAGGCGAAAGCAATCCAAAAAATGAATAGAAGAAGTAAATTTAGACAAGAATATATATAGAAAGGATGACCGTAGGAACAAGGGTTGACTCAGGTCACAGAAGGATGTTTAAGGTCAATTAATCTAGGGAAAGCTTTTCCGACTAAAAAGGAGGTAAGATCATCCAACCCCATTGACCAGCACTCAAATCCAATATTAGGAATCTTTTTAATTAAAAGAGATTCAAGCATTTTTCTTTCATACGCATTAGACGATTTGTGAATTAATTGAACATTTTTCCAATTTAGTTGATGACCGGCATCACGCATGTGGTGCAAACAAGCATTTGATTCCCTTGCGTACCTAACATCGCGTTTATGTTCACTTATTCTTTTTTCCAACTCTCTACCCGTTTCACCTATGTAGAACTTCGGACATTCCTTGCGCGGAACAGCGTAAATGCCAGAAGAGAAGTGCCAAGAGTAGCGCTGGACGCATTGTGTTTAATCAAAGATTTACGCAACGTGTTAGGATAAGTGAACACTATATCGATGTCCACTTTTTTAAGTAACTGACGCTTGTCATCGAGTGACTGATTAAACGGAACAACAAGTAAGTTTTCGGACCTATCCTTGCGCGTGACTTTAACTTGCGAAATATGGTAGGTGTGAACAGGTCACGAGCTCTCAGCCAACTGCTTGAGAAGCTCAGCAATTACTCAGAAGTAAATTTAGCGCGGGAAGGTAGAAGTCCTGGCCGATGGTCTTCTAAGACGAAGGGTTGTTTGTTGGTTGTTAGCTCCTTTAAAGCGAAGATGAAAATATGGTTGAAAATCCCGTGGAAAAATACGTATGCCTCACTACAGTGGGTTTCCGGTAAACTGAAAACTTTAAATACCCGTTGAAATTATGCAACATTATATCTAGAAAGGGTAATTTACCAGCATTTTCCCATTCTATTTTGAATTTAATGGTACGAGCAAGACTACGCAAAAAATCGTCGAAATCCGGACGGTTTACAGGCCACATAGAAAAAATATCATCCACGTACCTAAACCAAATCGAGCCCTGAGGGAGAATGGCCGGAAGGAGTTCCGTCTCGAACATTTCCATGTATAAATTCGCAAGGACCGGACTTAAACTACTACCCATCGCGATACCGTTAATCTGCTTATAAAATTCTCCCTCAAAAGAGAAAACGTTATTCGAGACGCATAAACGAACAAGTTCAATAAAGTGATCAATCGGAATGGGAATCTTATGAGGAGCTGCAGTAAGTTTACGTTCTAAAAAATCTAGTACATCATCAAGGGGAACATTTGTGAACAGGGAATCTACATCAAAACTTACAAGTTTCATGTTGTGGGTCTGTAAATTACGGACTTTATCTATGAAATCCATCGAATGCTTACTATGACTGCTCGAGAAAGAACCTAGAAGAGGTGATAAATTACTAGCTAGCCACGACGCTAATGGGCGAGTAGCTGAGTTACACGACGAAATAATGGGTCTTAAGGGGATACCGTCCTTATGAGTTTTAGGGAGACCATAGAAATAAGGAATAGACGGATTAACAGTCCTGAAACGATCGAAAAAATTTGGATCGGGGCATTTTGCAGCAATACGTTTGAGATTTCTACGAAAAGACTCAGTCACCGAGGGGTAGGGATTCGACCGAAGTTTTTGATAAGTCGTGCTATCATTTAAGAGGAGATGAGCTTTCTGGACATAATCTACTTTATCTATGATAACAACATTACTACCCTTATCCGCTTTGGTGATCACTATATGAGAGTTACGAGATCCAAATTTTATTCGCAAACTAAAGTCACGCGCAAGGATAGGTCCGAAAACTTACTTGTTGTTCCGTTTAATCAGTCACTCGATGACAAGCGTCAGTTACTTAAAAAAGTGGACATCGATATAGTGTTCACTTATCCTAACACGTTGCGTAAATCTTTGATTAAACACAATGCGTCCAGCGCTACTCTTGGCACTTCTTCTGGCATTTACGCTATTCCTTGCAAGGAATGTCCGAAGTAGGTGAAACGGGTAGAGAGTTGGAAAAAAGAATAAGTGAACATAAACGCGATGTTAGGTACGCAAGAGAATCAAATGCTTGTTTCGTTCACATGCGTGATGCCGGTTATCAATTAAATTGGAAAAATGTTCAATTAATTCACAAATCGTCTAATGCGTATGAAAGAAAGATGCTTGAATCTCTTTTAATTAAAAAGATTCCCAATATTAATTTGAGTGCTGGTCAATGGGGGTTGGATGATCTTACCTCCTTTTTAGTAGGAAAAGCTTTCCCTAGATTAATTGACCTTAAACATCCTTCTGTGACCTGAGTCAGCCCTTGTTCCTACGGTCATCCTTTCTATATATATTCTTGTCTAAATTTACTTCCTCTATTCATTTTTTGGATTGCTTTCGCCTGAAGAGGAACTTTCATGAAAAAGTTCGAAACGTCGCAAGTTTTTCCTTTCTTTTAGTGGCAGTGTTATTAATTATATATATATATATATATATATATATATATATATATATATATATATATATATATCAAGGTCTTAACTGTATATGAACAGATGCAGAATTTATATCAAAGGAATTATGAAATAATTATAATTGATATCAAATACAATGTCTCTACATGCGTGCACCTCACATGATCTGACTTTCAAGAATCTCCAGTGCCTACCTGGAGTCGTTTGGAAGGTGGGGCTTCGAACCCTGCCTTAATCCCCGTCAGCCAATCACAGTCGGGTCAAATCGCACTTCATCCAATGAAAAGGCCATCCCAGCCCTCGAAGTGATCCCGCATCTCGTCTCAGAATAGGTCTTTCAGATTCAACAGAAAATTAGCTCAGCCTTCGTGTCGAGAGGTCATCATCTCCCTTCGACTCCTCATCAAGGATTCCAGGTAGATTCGTGTCTAGTGCCTTAGTAACTTATTTCATATACTGTACATTGTCAGTGTTTCCTTAGTGTTCTTAATATAACTATAATAGATACGCTAGCTTTGAGATAGGCTTAGCTTCTCCGTTGCATAGATATATCGTGCCCATCACAATATATATACATATATATGCATATATATATATATATATATATATATATATATATATATATATATATATATATAAATGAATATACACACATATATATATACCATATATATATGTATGTATATAAATATATATGTATATATATGTATGTATATATATATATATATATATATATATATATATATATATATATATATACATATACATATATACACACATGCATATGTATGTGTGTGTACATATATTTATGACACACACACACACACACAAACACAAACACACACACACACACATACATACGCGAGCGTATATACACACTCACTAAAAACGCGCAAGAACATACACCAGCATACAGATTAAAACACATACACATCCTCGTATACACAATTAAGGTGGCAAGGTATCGATGTATAATTCAAGGGAAAAACTGTATTTTTCTGTATCTTTATTCCCTATCTTGTTAAATAGTTTACATGTTCAAATGAAAGAGACCCATTTATCCAGATTCCTCGAGTTCCTGCTGAGCCTTGCGGAACTTGGCCAGGTTGA
>BOPN01003364.1:132500-135000 GCA_017312705.2 Penaeus japonicus | reverse complement strand
GTAAATAGCTTCGGTGAGATGGTGTCGCCCTGCCTAACGCCCTTTTTTATTGGTATTTTATTGGTTTCTGCGTGGATTTTGACGGTCGCTGTACCATCTCTATATATCCTCTAATAATCTGCAGTATATTTCCTCTACTCCTTGTTTACGAATTGTAATTCAGTACTGCAGATATCTGTACCGAGTCAAATGCTTTTTCATAATCTACGAATGCCATACACAGGGGCTTCCTATATTCGTTCGTTTTCTCCCTTATTTGAGCTAGTGTGTGGATATGGTCTGTAGTTGAGAATCCACTGCGGAACCCTGCCTGTTCCCTGGGTTGTTTGGATCATTATTATTGGTGGTACGGGCTGTGATGATTTTTGTGAACAGTTTATAGATTACTGAGAGGGGGCTTATAGGTCGGTAATTCTTTAAGTCTTTTGTGTCCTTACCATATGTCTAAATTATTGTGCGTTTTCCAGGCCTTCGGAATTTTACCGACGTCTAGACATCTGTTATAAAGACTGGCCAGCTTTACTGTCGCAATCTCTCCTGCGTCTTGAATAAGATCTACAGTCTGCCGTCTTCTCTGGTGTTTCCTCTTTTCATGCTTTTAGTGCCCTAATTACTTCATCTCTAGCATCTTTGGAACATCTCCAATTGTTGTGTTTGTCTCCGTATGTGGTTGGTCGTTTTGATGGTATAGATTACGATAGAAGTCTTCTATTACTTTGATAATTTCATTTTTTATTGTATGTCGCCTCTCCGTTGGGTTTCTTTACTGCATACATTTGTTTTCCCACTGTTCCGAACCTCCTCTTTGTTGCCTTAAGGCTGGTGCCAGCAAGCAGAGCTTCGTTTACTTTTCGTATGTTAAATTTACGTACATCCTCTTTCTTCTTCTTGTTTATCGTCTTAGTCAGCTCTGTTGATTCTATCTTGTCTGTGATTGATGTTATTTTCATTTCCCTACGCTGTTTCATAAGCTCTTTCAATCTCTGCGAAAGCTTACTGAACACCTTTCTTTTCGTCTTTACCCCTATTTCAGAAGCAAAGCTTCCATTAATATCTCACTGAATTGGTCGTTCACATTTGGTCTATAATCAGATCTTCTTCGAGAGCTGAGTATTTGTTTCGGATGTTGATACTGAATTCGATAGCCTAGACTTGATGTTGGTTAGATTAGCGGAAGCTTTTGTATGAGCTTGTTTCGTTCCCTTCTTAGCTGTAACTTAACTCTACTCCTGACCAGTCTATGGTCGCTACCGACATTACTTTATTGATAACGGTTACGTCTTGTACGATGTCACGCCTATTGGTGATTATGAAGTCAATTTCGTTTTAAATGCAGGATGGTGATTTCCATGTCCATTTCCTCCCGGTTCTCTTTTCAAAGAATGTATTCATAATTTTAAGAGATCGAGCTTCGGCGAATTCTATCAATCTTTTGCCTCTCATTTCTGGTGCCTATTCCATGTTTCCCAACCGATAATTCTCCATCTTCCCTTATTCCTATCTTGGCATTAAAATCCCCCATAATCACGGTAAAATGGGTTATTGCTCTATCGGCCAGCACCAACACACATCTTCAGAGAAGCTCTCTATCTCCTCATCACTATGACTGCTGGTAGGAGCGTACTTGGATAATTTTTAGGCTATATCTAATTTCATTTAGTTTTCAATTATTTACAGAAACTACTCTTTTCCTTCACACTATAGAATTCCTAACATTCACTAAGTCGCTTGGCGAACTAATACCTACGTTCTTGTTTGCTATCCAAGTATAATAAGTGCCCATCATTTAGTAATTTCTGCTCTTCGCCTAGTCTCTTAACTTCCGAAGAAGTCCTACAATATCCCATTTAATAAATGAAAGTTTTCTCAAAGCAGTGTCAGAAGATCAGATTCTGTTCTCAAGGTCCTTACATTGTATGTGCATAAGTTCATCATCTTTAGGCGGCCTGGAATTTGGAGATTCTTAGCTCCCTCTGCTCCGGAGCGAACCTGATCGCCGCCGTGACCAGGGGCTCGCTACTTCGAGGAATGAGGGCCATTGTCTTGACTGGGAAATCATATTTAAGAGGTGTAGCCTAAGTGCCCCCACCAGTCGGCCTTGTGCACGGTGGAGAGGTAGTTTTTAGTCCGGAGGTACCATTAATCTCCAATAACACTTTTGAGTTAGTCTCGCATGTTATTAGATCTTTGTAACCACCGATCTATCTCACGACCTTCCGGTCTACTCATGTCAGAATGGGCATTTGTTTAAATACGTGCAGGGCCTACGCAACAATGCATGATTGCATGTTTATGCGCGCTCCCGTGCCCGCACTTATATTCGTTACTATATATAACACGCAGAATGTACAGCGTAGACGCCTTTATATACAGATAAGCAATTATGCACATATTCCAAGCGTTTGTCTACGCCCGTATGCATGCATACAGCACCCATACACATCAGCGTCCACGCGTGCACACACATGCACGTGAATTATAATGTGCCCATGCATTATAA
>BOPN01003364.1:117500-122500 GCA_017312705.2 Penaeus japonicus | reverse complement strand
TCCTTCTCCTCCCAAAATATCCCATGTCTCTCATTCCGTGCCCTGATCTCAAATACTTAAAAATCATCCACTTTTATCACCTCCACTTTATAACTTTATCACATATTTCATTCGCACTGCATTTCTACCATCTCCCTCATCCACACACACACACATTTTCATCTATATACCCATCAGTATTGATGAACGGTACACCCATCCGCGATAACTTTCACAAGAATACACTCAGCCACCATCAATTTAATCACAGTACGCCCGTCGTCACTTCAGAAACCAGGTCATCGCAAGACCTGGTATGACCTTTGGGCATCTGGGGAGCCAGGGCCTTTCGTTCATTCATTATTCTAGTCCACTATAGCATAGTACTCAACGGTTTGGAAATGTCAAAGAAAAGGTTGTGAAAAATTTAAGACTACTATATCAGTAAGGAAAGGAAGTTTCTTTAGACAAATATAACCCTGTAGAATTGGATCCCTATAATGTAATATTATATATATATATATATATATATATATATATATATATATATATGTATATATATATACAGGTATATATACACACACACACACCACTCGATTTTTTCCACAGTTTATTAAATTGCAAAACATAAAAGAACATAGAAACTCATTTGTGAAAGAAAAGATAGAAGAATATGAAAATATTTTTACCTTTGCCGCCTGCATCTCCAGACTGGCCGGGATGGTCAGCGAAGATCTCAACCGTCAGGGCGTTGGAGGCCTTCTTGAGCTGGTCGACAACGGTGTCGTTGAGAGGATCCTTGTTCTTCTCAAGCCAGCCAGTCAGGTTGTAGGACACAGTGCCAGCGTAGTGAACAATGGCAAAGTGATTCTCAGGCTGGCCGGGCTTCGGAGGCTTGGGCTTGATGAAGCAACGAGACTTTCCGAGATGGTTGTTGTTGAGCTTCTCCTCGAAAGTCTTGTCAGTAGCTTTGGGGAACATAGACTCTTCCTCGAGGATGGAGAGGAGACCCATTTTCTGAAAGAAAACGAAATGAAAGTGGAATTATCATCCAGATTCACTAAAAAAAGAACGGTTTTTTTCTCAACATGGGGATCGTATTTCACCAGGATAAGGAGATGCCATCAACCACATTACCTTTTCGAATAGCTCAATGCAAGCCTGCAAATCCATGCCGAAGTCGACAAACTGCCAGACAATACCCTCCTTTGCGTATTCTTCTTGTTCAAGTACGAACATATGGTGGTTAAAGAATTGCTGCAACTTCTCGTTACAGAAGTTGATGCAGATCTGCTCAAAACCGTTGAACTAATAGAAGAAACAAACAATAAGTGTCCTTTAATATAATCCTCGTTAAGATTTTTGGCAACTCGATTGCCTTTACAACTTATGTAAAGAAATCTTAGAAAATTTGTTTTTGATTACTAACGTATCAATATCATTATGATATATTTCCCATTATTCTGAAAAAAAATCATAAAACTTACGTCGAAGATCTCGAAGCCGGCAATATCGAGCACACCGATGAACATGGCACGAGTCTGGCCAGTTTCAAGTGTCATGTTACACTTCTTGACGAGCCACGAGAACACACGTGAGAAGAGACCCTTGGCCATGGCACCGATGTTGTAGTTGACAGCATCGACACCCATACCCTTGGTGACGAACTCAGCACCGACCTTGATCTTGGGCTTGCAGAAGTTCCTGTAGAGCTCCTCGGCGTCAACACCGAGCAGCTTGGCAACAATTTCTCCAGCCTTTAGAGAGGGTAATAATATTATTGATGATTATAATGATGATGATGGTGACGATGATGATGATAATGATGATAATGGCGTTTATGATAATGATGACGATGACAACGATGATAATAAAAACAATATAATTAATTATTATAACGACAACAGTGATGGTAATCATGATGAAGATTGAGAAGAAAGTGTGAACTTGAACTATATATATCATTTTCATATTACCGGGTGGAACTATACCTCAGTGCCATCAGGCTCGGCCTGCTCCTCACGACCCCTCTGCTTGAACTTCATGTTGCCATGGTGCATGACAGAAGCAGTGATCTTGTAGCAATTATCCCTTTCCTCATTTGCGAAATTCAGGATATCGAAGGCTTCCTTCACGTTTATGTAAAAGCAAATGTTTAATTATATCGCTCTAACATTTTTAAACGTGTATTTATGACATAAGAGCGGAGCTATACAAGTGACAGATATGAGGTACATGCTAATATGTTCACTGTGCATCTTAATACCATATGTTTTGTAAGCTTACATGAGTGAACTGCATGTCCTCCTTGTCGTCGATGGATGGGACGGTGACCTTACCCTGAGACTCGTAATGGTAGTCGTAAATGTCGTCGGACAAGAGACATATTTCTGATGGAGAGAATTAATTTTAGAACATATATTATTCTATGAGTGGGAAATAAATGAAAATGACTTATTGCACACAGGATACTTACTCTTGATATAGTCGATCTGGTCGCACATGAGCTGGTAGAAGATATGGTAGCCACGCTCGGCGGGGGACTGGGAGATGACACGAGCCTTCTCCAGCAGGTAGACCTCGATATCAGCGCCGGAAAGCTTGCCGTTGGGAGCAAAGTGGACGCGGATGAACTTACCCTGTGTTCAGTGAGATAAGTGAATGTTTTAGAAGTGGCATGTTGGTCCTCTTTCTTCAAGCCTCTATACACCATGTTATTATAGAAATGAAAGTGATTAATAAGTTTACTCACGAAGCGAGATGAGTTGTCATTACGGGTGGTCTTGGCATTACCGTAGGCCTCGAGGATGGGATTGGTCTGGATAATCTGGTCCTCTAGGTTCTGCATTGAAGGAAAACAATTTTGATTCTTGGACAGTTTGAATTTTATAATACATCAAATATCTCATCGTTAATGATGATTTTGAATGATTAACGGTCTGATTTGGAAATATCTTACCTGTTTGTTCTCGCCCTCTTTCTTCTCGGTGGCACCGACGTTGGCGAAATAAGACAACACCTTCTTTGTGTTCTCAGTCTTACCAGCACCAGACTCGCCACTGTGGGAAGGAGGATCATTTGATGTAGAAACTACATGTTTTTGTTTCATTATGTAAAGGACTTCCTATACATAGAGTATTTCACCTCAATATCTTCTTGCCATATTACTTGTCAATGACCTTTTTTGGTGTAATAACTTACGTGATTAGCATAGACTGGTTCTGACGATCTGTAAAGAAAGGCAATGAAAATAAAAAGGTTAGCAAACAATTTGCACACTCAATCCTTTCTGGACATTGCATGTAAAATTGAATTTCTAAGCAAGCTAAGTGATCACATACCCTGGCTCATGTTCTGGTAGGCACCGTCGCAGATGGCGAAGAGATGAGGGGGCACCTCATTACGCCTCTTGCCCATGTAGATCTTGACGGCACGGTTGGTGTAGATGGGGTAACGCTTGTAGGGGTTGACGGCGATACAGAAGAGACCGGAGTAGGTGTAGATAAGCTTGGCCTGGTAACGGGACTTGAGGACGTAGAAGACGGAGGGATCGTTGAGGAAGGTCAAGTTGGACACATCCTCACACTTCTCGTACTTGGGAGGGTTGACCTGTCCGACCTGCTCCTTCTTGAAGTCCTTTATTTCACCACTGGGAAGCTTAACAGTGACCAACTTGTCACCCTTTGAACCCTGAAGCTCACACTCGACGAAACCCTCCTCGGGATCAGGACACCAATAGGATTTCTTGGGATCATAAGGCTTGGTCTGGTCGATACGCCTTTGCTCAAGTGAGATGAAGAGGTATTCGGAGGGATCGGGGTCGGGACCCGTGCTCTTCTTGACGTGGCCAGGCATGTTGGTGGTGCGATTACAGACTCAAAAAGTTGGTTAACAATTCTGAAAAGGAGAATAAGATATTTAGAAAACTAACTTAAGGATGATTTGATCACTGATGTAACGCTATATTTGCAGACCTGTTATGTAGACCCCACACACACACACACACTCACACACACACACACATACACACACATATATATACAAACATACATATATATGTATATATATACAAATTTTACCTCCCTGACCGGGACTCGAACCCGGGCCATAAGACTGACAGGTACAGTGGTGAGAACGATCGGCTACTCCAACCAGAAGCCTTATGAGATGTCATGGAAATTACCTATGTACTCTTAGCAGAGCATTGATAGCGAAGTTTCACGGACAATTCCCGCGGGCGCTCGGCAGCAAAAGTCCCAAAAATCAGGTTACGAGGTTTTATCGGGTCGAGTATCCGATCGGTCTCACCACCGTACCTGTCAATCTTACGGCGCGGGTTCGAGTACCGGTCAGGGAGGTAAAATTTGTATATATGTATATATTAAAATGCGATACTGCATTCTTCCATCTTTCTCACATATATATAACCTCGGTAACCTGATTTGGGACTTGAATATATATATATATATATATATATATATATATATATATATACATACATATATATACATACATATATATATATACATACATATATATATACATACATATATATACATATATGTGTGTGTGTGTATGTGTGTGTGTATATATGTATGTATGTATCTTTATGTGTATGCATAATATATCTTTGTGATACTTGAATTCGTATTATCATACAATTATTCCCGTCTTACATTTTGTAGATTCTCCATGATCTTAAATTCTTCGTGTTACTGAATATCCTGACGTTAAATTTTAAGTCGCTTTGGATTTTCCTCCTGGAACAAATATTTACACTGAATCGTTACATAATAATGTACAGATAAATGCCTTATGACTTTCTAATCGTATTCGCAAACACGAGAATTCTCCCTCCCGCTTCCTACTGAGGGGGGGGGGGGATTAGAAACCGCAAAACTAGCAATGTCAATTTATATCTTTAAAGCAGGCTAGCATCCTGATATGATAATTCTAGGAATTAGGCTCTTTTATGAAATAGATAATAGCATTTACTTTGGAAATAATGAGTCCCTCCCCTC
>BOPN01003364.1:97500-100000 GCA_017312705.2 Penaeus japonicus | reverse complement strand
GGGCAGCTAAAATGTTGTAACTAGAAAATAAAAGTTCGGGATGGTTCGGTAAACCATTATGGATGTTTTGTGATTTATCGATCTTCAGTATTAACGCAATGTAAACATTGTTAATTCAGTTTAAGTATTTGCTTGGTAAAGTTACATATACTATTAGATATATTAGACATACTATAGATATATAAAATAACGTGAAAATTCAGATTATTATCAAGGAGTTTCACATCCTCCGGAATTTTGCATACAAAGTTATCTTAAATTAAATTTTCGCAAGAGGAAAAGATGAAATGAGAAAACATTACCGCTGTTTAAAGTCAGGATAAGGCATCCTGTTCGGGAAGCCTTTTTGGCAAATGCGGATACCCTCAAGTACTCCATTGCAGGTCAGCTGATGCATGATAAGACCAGCATCCACAGCACCTTCGAATATAGAAAACGCGCTTATATGTACCGGTTGCCCACATATTTACATACACACATACACATACACAAACACACATATACACACAAATATTAACATATATATGCATTTTTATTTCTTCGTATGTATATATCTCCTATATCCAACAAATTGTGTTGATTTGCGCGTCTGCTTCATTGAAGTGTTTAACTTGTAAATAATTTTCTTTTTCTGTCATTTTATTTCCATTGTGTGTAAAGAGTTAATTCACCTACCCGGTTTCTTGAACTCGTTAGGCACAATGCAACGGATGAAATGAGGATGAGTGGCGTTGAGAGTTTTCATCAAGTTGCTAAGCTGATCCTGTATGAAGACAAATGTATTAGACACACTGTATATTTCTGCACTATACATTGATAATTCTAGATAATATAACAATGTTTCACTATTCTAAGTGCAACTGTATACCTTGTAACCAGAAGATACAGTCTTGAAACCGGTTTGCTGTTTGCCACCTTTTCCTGGTGTTAGACAAAAGTGGGTAAATAAATTGATAAATATGTCGTACCTCCCTATATCCGTAGGTGTATTTATTTGCATATGCTTATAATAGAGAGTCAAATTCACGTCAGACTAGACTCTTAATCAAACGACAAAACTGAGATGGATCTAAGAGGTCCAGTTTGACTTGAAACTAGATTTATTGTTTATCATAACTGATATTGTTTCTTTTCCTACACACTGCTGTATTTGTGTTTCCTAAACCACTTACCTCCCTTGCCGCCTGCATCTCCAGACTGGCCGGGATGGTCAGCGAAGATCTCAACCGTCAGGGCGTTGGAGGCCTTCTTGAGCTGGTCGACAACGGTGTCGTTGAGAGGATCCTTGTTCTTCTCAAGCCAGCCAGTCAGGTTGTAGGACACAGTGCCAGCGTAGTGAACAATGGCAAAGTGATTCTCAGGCTGGCCGGGCTTCGGAGGCTTGGGCTTGATGAAGCAACGAGACTTTCCGAGATGGTTGTTGTTGAGCTTCTCCTCGAAAGTCTTGTCAGTAGCCTTGGGGAACATAGACTCTTCCTCGAGGATGGAGAGGATACCCATTTTCTGATGGAGAGATCAGGGGAGAGTTAAGTTTAAGATTTATTATACGTGTTAACATTTAACTGATTTAAAACTGATGCTTTAGTGATATCACCTTTTCGAAGAGCTCAATGCAAGCCTGCAGATCCATCCCGAAGTCGACAAACTGCCAGACAATGCCTTCCTTTGCGTATTCTTCTTGTTCGAGTACGAACATGTGGTGGTTAAAGAACTGCTGCAGCTTCTCGTTACAGAAGTTGATACAGATCTGCTCAAAGCCGTTGAACTAGTGGAGAAAATATTATATATTTATCAGCAGTAGTAGCATTTGTACCATATATTCAAAGGTATTTAACTATTAACGCAATGATAGTATTGTGATTAATATTCTGTTAACAGAATCATGCAACTTACGTCGAAGATTTCGAAGCCAGCAATGTCGAGCACGCCAATAAACATAGAACGGGTCTGACCAGTCTCAAGTGTCATGTTACACTTCTTGACAAGCCACGAGAACACACGTGAGAAGAGACCCTTGGCCATGGCACCGATGTTGTAGTTGACAGCATCGACACCCATACCCTTGGTGACGAACTCAGCACCGACCTTGATCTTGGGCTTGCAGAAGTTCCTGTAGAGCTCCTCGGCGTCAACACCAAGCAACTTGCCAACTATTTCTCCAGTCTTTTGAAAGACAGAAAAAAAGAAGAAAATTACGTCTGAAAACATTAATAGAAAACGAATAAGAAATAAACCTGACAAGAAAACATTTTGATATTATTTAGATATTCTCATGTGAATCTATACCTCAGTGCCATCGGGTTCAGCCTGCTCCTCACGACCCCTCTGTTTGAACTTCATGTTACCAAAATGCATGACACAAGCGGTGATCCTGTAGCAGTTGTCTCTCTCTTCGTTAGAGAAGTTCAGGATATCGAATGCTTCCTTTAAATATAAAAAGAAATGAAAAACAAATAGAAGTAGGTATTTCACTTTTCTGCTTTGAAATGTTAAAACTTGA
>BOPN01003364.1:50000-55000 GCA_017312705.2 Penaeus japonicus | reverse complement strand
CTTTCCAGTGGTGCTTCATTATTTTAACCTTGTTTAATCTGCTTTTGGATTTCTCTTTGTTGTATGTATATTGTTTTATTTCAACCCATTTGACACCGGGAGTGCAGGTGTACATGCATAGTCCACCATGATTTTGTATTATCATTTGTTTTACAAAGTGATGGCTCCACAAGAGCGTAGTTATCAAGAAGTCAATTAGCCGGCTTTATTCCGTGACTTTTCCGAAAATACTTATCTGTGGAACAGAGATGAGGGCTGGCATAATAAATGACTCATTGGTAACCAGGCCTTGTTGAATCATAAATATGTAAATAAATCAATTCATTAATATCTACAACAGTGCATGTCCCCGGCGTCAGTTGAGTAATTTTGGACGATGTTTGCCTCTGTATTGTGGGATGGTCTTGTATGTTGTTAACCAGTCTGATCTTTAGCTCTGTTCAAGTGCTTTTTTGTGTATTTCGGATACAAGGTTTCATGTCTTCTACATATTCTTATCCAACTTTACTTTGAATAATAATTTCAGTAAACCATCTGACGGGGAATCTGGTATGATTCCGAACATTATGGTTTATATTTTTCGTTATGATTCGGTGGTATTACTTTACTTTGATATGAATTTATATCACTGGGATGAATTACCACTTGTATTTTTTTCATTCATTATTATTCATCAATGGATCAGACATGCTTAAATGCATTAAATTGCATTATTTATCCAGATTCATCAAGCTCCTGCTGAGCCTTGCGGAACTTGGCCAGGTTGAGGGCGGCGATCTCCTCAGCCTCCTCGATCTGGCGCTTGTAGGTCTTGATCTTCTGCTGGAGCTTATCGACGAGGTCCTGCATCCTGTCGTGGTTCTTCTTGTCTTCGTCAGACTGGAATGCGAGCTCCTTGATACGTCTCTCGCACTTCCTCAGGTTCTTCTGAGCATCAGCGTGACGGCGAGACTCATCGTCTAGGGAAGCCTCGAGTTCACGAATGCGAGCTTCAAGATCGCTGACTGCCTTCTTGCCAGTCTTCATGGCGGCAACCTCGCTCACTCAAGACGGGTCTGGAGATCCTTGACGGTAACTTCCAGCCCTTGCGCATCTTCTCCCTGGTTACCGGCGTGCTCTTGCTCGAGCGGAGCTCATCAGCAAGATGACAACATCATAACATGGCCTTCTTCGCCTTCTCCTCAGAGTTCTTGGACTCACAGAGCATCTCCTCAAGGTCAGCCTATAAGATAACATTATATTAAACATGCAGTTTGCTCTTAATGAAAATACTATTGAGTTAACATAATCAAATCTGTACTGATTTTAGGACAAACCTACCTGGAGGGTTTGCATTTCTCCCTCGAGCTTCCTCTTGGAGGCGGTGAGAGCAGCATTCTGATTGGTGAGGTTGTTGATCTGTTCACGTGCATCGTTGAGCTCAGTCTCGGCGTGGCGACGGCCGCGATCGGATTGTTCCAGAAGAGTACGGGATTCCTGAAGCTCACCATAGAGGGCGTTGAAACGGCGTTCTGCAATACCGTACTGTTCACGGAATTCGGAGGCAAGACGCTGTTCATCCTTAACACGGCCTTCCATTGCCTTAATCTCATCATGAACCTTCTTATAATGTTTGTGAAGGTCGGAATTGGCCTTATTGGCATGGTCAAGGGCAATCTCGAGTTCATTGATATCAGACTCAAGCTTCTTCTTCAAGCGAAGAGCCTCAGCCTTGCCCTTTGATTCGACCTCAAGAGAAGCTTGCATGGAATCAATTGCTCTCTGGTGACACTTGCTGTAAATAGGTAAACAAAATTACTGAATATGTCACTGCAATCTTAAACTTAAAGTATCACAATCATTTACACATAATTCATATTTATTTCCAGAACAAAAACCTACCGGGTATTGTCAAATTCCTCTTCCTTCTCCTGAACACGTCTGTCAATCTCTTGCCTGACCTGGCTGAGTTCCAGCTGTGTTCGGAGGACCTTGTTCTCTTCCTGTTCAAGAGCTGCCTCGGCCTCTTCAAGAGCTGCCTGTAGCTCTTCCTTTTCAAGTTCAAGACGCTTGGCATTCTTCTGAGCCTCGTGATATACTCGGCCACCCTCGCCGATCTGGTCCATCAGGTCCCTAATCTCGTCATTGAGGTTCTTGTTCTCACGGCGGATGGAATCAAGTTGTTCAATGTTTTCGTCATATGCAGACTTAAGACGGAAGTGTTCGGTGGCGTAGTTGCGACATTCCTTCTGAGAAGCATCAAACTCAGCAGCAAGGTCGTCGACCTTCAGCTTCCATTCAGAGATGATCTTATCGAAGTTCTTCTGTTTCTTCTCAGCAGAGTTGGCCAGAGTCTGTGCACGTTCAGCAGCGACTTGGAGGTCATCCAGTTCAGCAGCAGCACGCATCTTGGTCTTCTCCAGATGGAGGTTCTTTACGTTGAGAGACTCAATCTGCATTTCGGCTTCCTCGAGACGAGCGGCGAGCTTCATGCGAGCAGCTTCAATTTCCTCCACACGAGCAACACCCTCGGACTCGTACTTGGAGTGCCACATGAGTGCCTCAGCATTAGCCTTGGAGAGCATGCGGAGTACATCTGCCTTGGCGTCATTCTCCTCGTCAAGTTGTTGACGAAGAGTCTGAATGTCGTGTTCCAAGTTGCGGAACTTACCCAGGAGAGTGGCTCGTGCCTGATGGTAAGACGTATAACATTGTCAGATAGTGTGTGATTTAGATGACTGTTTCAGGAAGATAGACAGTATTTCACTCAGAGCAATACTTACCCTGCCTTCTTCATCAGAAAGCCTCCTGGTGTCGTCAAGCTGATTTGTAAGGGAGAGCTTCGTCCTGGAAAGCTGGCTGACCTGGCTCTCAGCCTCTTCCAATTGGCGGATGAGGTCAGCATTTTCTGGTAAGCTTCTTCTTGGTGGCATCATAATTCACTCAAGTGCAGTTCCTCATCGGAAAGCTTGGCACAAATCTCTCATACTGATGCTGAAGCTGCTTCAGTAGTCTTTCTAGTGGCAGTCTAGAACTAAAAGATTTTTAACCATATGTTGATTATATATATGATATATATATATATATATATATATATATATATATATATATATATATATATATATATACATATACATATGTATATATATATATATATATATATATATATATATATACATATACATATATATGTATATATATATTTATATATATATACATATATATGTATATATTTATATATATATATATATATATATATATATATATATATATATATATATATATATATATGCACACACACACACATCTATGTATATATGTATATATATGTATGTATATGTATACACACACACACACACACACACACACACACACACACACACACACACACACACACACATATATATATATATATATATATATATATATATATATATATATATATCATATTCTGAGAATATTAATTACCAAGATGGAAACCCTCACCTTATCACGAAGGAGAGAATCCATAGAAGCCTTAGCATCATCAGCATCTCGCTTCATCGCATCTTTGTCCTTCTCAGCCCTGTTCAACATTCAATTTGTATTTGTTAGATGTTATTTTGCTAAACCAATCGGTTTCGTGCACTACGCTCAGTAATATTGCAAGAAAAAAATACATGGAGCATTACTTACCTGGCCTTCATCTTATTAAGATAGTCGACCTGCTCGGACATCTCAGCAACAGCATCATTATGCTTCTTGCGGAGAGTTGCGAGAGCTGCCTCATGCTGGAGATTGGCCTCTTCAATGTCCCGGCGGACCTTGGCAAGTTCACTCTCACGCTTCTTGTTGATCTCAATCTGCGCAGCGGTAGCACCTCCTGCTTCGTCCAGTCGCTCACTGAGGTCGCCCAGATCGCGAGAAAGGAGAGTCTTGGCCTTTTCAGCCTTGCTACGTGCCTGACGTTCATGTTCAACTTCTTCCTCGAGCTCTTCGAGACGAGCCTGAAGTTCCTTTAGTTGTCTCTGGTCCCTGTACACGAGTGCTTGTTCATCCTCGATTTTGCATGTAATAGCAGCAGCCTCCTTGTCCTTGCGCTCAACAGCCACTTCGAGTTCTTTAAAGTTACGTTCCAGATCAGAAACAGCTTCCTGGGTCAACTTCAGGTCACCCTCAACCTTCCTCTTAGACTTCTCAACTTCAGCGCGAAGTTTCTTCTCACGCTCAAGAGAATCCTCGAGTTCGTCAAGGGTGGACTCCAGCTTGGTCTTCATCTTGCTAAGATGGTTGCACTTATCCTCAATACACTGGATATCCTCAGCAGTCTTCTGATTACATTCCTGAAGATGCTTCTTCTCTTTGTTGACCTTGGTAACGAGTTCTTCTTGGTGTGCGATTTCCTCGTTGAGGTTATGGATCTGTTCGTCCTTGGTGACCTTGTCCTGCTCACCCTTCTGAACAAGAAGCTCAAGATCCTCGAGGTCCTTCTTGAGATTTCCAACCTCCTGTTCGCACTTCTTCTTACCATTGGCAATCTGATTTCGTGCTTCTTCTTCTTTGCGAAGACGTTCCAAGGTTTCCTAAAATGAAATTATCAATATAATGCTTCCCACTGAAACTAGAAACAAACATAAACAAGTCACGGTATATCTATGACAGCATGATATCAGTCACTATATGAAATTATTAGCAATTTACATATTACTCTTTTAACTGGTGCATATACATATGTTCATGTATGTGAGGTAAATAAGAAGTAACTTACGTTGAGCTGTCCTTCAAGTTCTGCCTTCTGTGCCTGTAGTTTGGCCTGTTTGTCCAGGTATTCAGACATACCGCCCTTGGAAGATTCAAGAGCCAGCATGAGCTCAGCTCTTTCCTCGAGAAGAGCAGCGTTCTTTACTTCGAGTTCTTCGCGAACCTTTACCTCCTTTTCGAATTCGGCCTCAGCTTTTTCGGCAACCTCTTCCAGCTTTGCGATCTCATCCTCGGCACGAGTGGCGCAGAGCCTGGGCTTGAGCTTGATCCACAGCTCATAC
>BOPN01003364.1:17500-20000 GCA_017312705.2 Penaeus japonicus | reverse complement strand
AAGAGTAGAAGTGTTTTATTAGTATCATAAAGTCATATTACTATGCTATGCTTCAATTTCTGTTCAGAATAATTACTAATCATCTTACGTCGAAGATCTCGAAGCCGGCAATATCGAGCACACCGATGAACATGGCACGAGTCTGGCCAGTCTCAAGTGTCATGTTACACTTCTTGACGAGCCACGAGAACACACGTGAGAAGAGACCCTTGGCCATGGCACCGATGTTATAGTTGACAGCATCGACACCCATACCCTTGGTGACGAACTCAGCACCGACCTTGGGCTTGCATTCTCAGAGCTCCTCGGCGTCAACACCGAGCAGCTTTGCAACAATTTCTCCGGCCTTTTGAAAAAAAAAAAAAATAAAAAGAAATCACATTAAGATACACGATAAAAAAAAAAAAAAAAAAAAAAAATCAAATTCTCACATGGAGTCATACCTCAGTGCCGTCGGCTTCAGCCTGCTCCTCACGACCCCTCTGCTTGAACTTCAAGTTACCAAAATGCATGACTGTCGCAGTAACCTTATAGCAGTTATCCCTCTCCTCATGGGAGAAGTTGAGAACGTCGAAAGCATCCTGTAAATATATTTTGAATACATGTAATGTTCCCTTTGATGTTTTCATTCAAAACCATTTTTTTTTCAAAATAAATCACAAACTTAATATCTGCATTATATAGTAATGCATATGTATAGATGTACACTTTATACTTACGTGAGTGAACTGCATGTCCTCCTTGTCGTCGATGGATGGGACGGTGACCTTACCTTGAGCCTCGTAATGGTAGTCGTAAATGTCGTCGGACAAGAGACATATTTCTGATGGAGAGAATTAATTTTAGAACATATATTATTCTATGAGTGGGAAATAAATGAAAATGACTTATTGCACACAGGATACTTACTCTTGATATAGTCGATCTGGTCGCACATCAGCTGGTAGAAGATATGGTAGCCACGCTCGGCGGGGGACTGGGAGATGACACGAGCCTTCTCCAGCAGGTAGACCTCGATATCAGCGCCGGAAAGCTTGCCGTTGGGAGCGAAGTGGACACGGATGAACTTACCCTGTGATCGATGGGATTAGAAGATGTCTGAGGGCTTGGACATTGAGGCTATTTACTCTAAAATATTCAGTTAAAGAATGATTCATGCCTATATTTAATGCAGATAACTGAAGAATATATTTGTAGCCATACGACTCTGGAGATCATACTCACGAAACGAGATGAGTTGTCATTACGGGTTGTCTTGGCATTACCATAAGCCTCAAGGATTGGGTTGGTCTGGATAATCTGGTCCTCCAGATTCTGTTTTTGGGGAAAAGTAACTGATTTGTAGACAATGATACTTTCTAACTTTTTAACAGATATCGAGCTATAGTTGGCACTTCCCTACTTAATAGTTATCAGAGTCATTGTGATTTGAAAGTATCATACCTGTTTGTTCTCGCCCTCTTTCTTGTCGGAGCCACCAACGTTGGCGAAGTAAGACAACACCTTCTTTGTGTTCTCAGTCTTGCCAGCACCAGACTCTCCTCTGTGGATAGAACATTCACCCAATTTAGAGAAACCTGTCTTAACCTTAATATGGGAACTTTGTAACTAATATTTTATAATAACTCTTTTCGTATACCCAAATACACACACACACTAAATACACACACGCACAAAAACACACGCACACACACAAACAACCACACACGCACACACACACATATATATATACATATATATGTATATATATATATATATATATAAATGTATGAATATATATATAAATGTATATATACATATATTTATATATGAATATGTATATAAATGTATGTATGTATATATATATATATATATATATATATATCATATTCATCTGTATATATATATATATATATATATATATATATATATTTATATATATATGTATATATATATATAAATATATATATATATATATATATATATATATATATATATATATATATATATATATATATATATATATAATAAGTATATGTATTTATATATACACACATACATATTAATGTACATATATATTCATGTATATATTTATATATATATATATACATACATATATATATATATATATATATATATATATATATATATATATATATATATATATATATATACTTATGTGTGTGTGGTTGTGTATGTGTGTATTTCTTATGCGCGTGAGTGTATGTATATAAACAGGTGTATGTGTATTAATTTCAATAACATAACTTACGTGATAAGCATAGACTGGTTCTGGCGTTCTGTGGAAAGGAAAGAAAGTAAATAACAGCAAGAAAATGTAAAATGATAGTTCATGACTTTCTTCAGAATTTATTCCTTATATTGAATAATATCAGTTCTTTTGTATGGAAATATACACATACCTTGGTTCATGTTCTGGTAGGCACCGTCGCAGATGGCGAAGAGATGAGGGGGCACCTCATTACGCCTCTTGCCCATGTAGATCTTGACGGCACGGTTG
>BOPN01003363.1:115421-117921 GCA_017312705.2 Penaeus japonicus | reverse complement strand
ACAGTCCTGTTGAACATATTCGATACTAAAAATCGTATAATGAATGTACAAAATATGAAATAGTTTTGATTTCCTTATATATAATGCCGGCTACAGCCCCTATTCAAAACTGTGACAATAGTATAGGACAGATGAGCTTTGGTAAAAGAGAAACTTTTTTTTTTTCCATCATATTTATATGAACCAATAGTTATATAGATTGTGCTAACAATTATCAGTGATGAAATCCACGTTCTATTTTGGGTGAATTAAGTATATCAACAAATCTAGAGGAAAGTAGCAAATCTTCAGTATGATTTAATTTACGCCCATTTGATGTATAATGAAAAAGAACTTACCAAATGTATCAATTTGTATAGTACATATATCTATCTATAGATCTATCTATCTATGTATCTCTCTCTCTCTCTCCTCTCTCTCTCTCTCTCTCTCCCTCTCTCCCTCTCTCTCTCTCAAGAGAGACGGAAGAGAAATAACGATGGACCAAAAAGGAGAAAGGAACACACGTAATTTGTCCCCTCATTAGGATATGCAGACCGAATTATCACGGTTAATCAGCGGCACGCTATTAGCGAATTGGTAGGACCTATATCTTGATTGCCATATTCTGCAGGCTGCTAATCATCCCCTGAGCTCGTACCCGAGAGGTTAGGTGCAAACGACGGATACAGTAATAAGGATAGAAATGATATGTTTTTTGAATATCGATTTGATATAGGATTTGCTGATGAAAAATCACGGAGACGTAGGGGGGGATGTAATTTATATAGTAAACATATATACGGAAGCTTAGACTCTATCTCTCTATCTCTCTCTCTCTATCTATCTATCTATCTATCTATCTATCTCTCTATTTCTCTCTATCTCTTTCTCTTTCACACACATATACACGCACGCATGTTATATCTATAAATAATCAGGCTTTAAACCTTAGTATTCAAACCGCTAGTAGCGATAACCACCAGGAATTCAGTATTGTATCATATTCCCCATAATATATTCAGTAGTTTCCTATTATTGATTCTCACAAAATCTCAGGAAATGTTTTCGTATGGAAAACAGATATTAGACGTGTCATAAGATATAGAGTTGAGGAAATATCAATGACGCTCTTGGAAAACTCAAATCCTGCACTATTTACTTAGATTTTTGCATTTTTGTAAATTTTGAAAGGAACTGATCCTTTTTTATTATCACAGCATAAGTAACATTAATAATTATGAAATAATATTCACCTAACAAAACTAATGGTTTCAGGGCAATGGGTACCCAATAATGGTAACTCTTTTTGCTGGGTATATATATATATATATATATATATATATATGTTGCCGCATGAGCCTTTGCGGCTGTTCAATTAATGTAAGGACAACTGATACCGCTGTGTAGCACTCACTCCAGTTTATTGAAAGTGGTCAAATACATTGCGGAACAGACGCCGTCCTTTGTGGCTATTCTTGTCTTACAGGTCGTCCACGTCCTCTCACGATGGTGTGGCGTTCTATACTGTTTCAATGCGAATTTCTTCACTCTGCGTATGTGGTCCTTCCGTCTCCTGAAAAGGAGACGGAAGAGAAATAACGATGGACCAAAAAGGAGAAAGGAACACACGTAATTTGTCCCCTCATTAGGATATGCAGACCGAATTATCACGGTTAATCAGCGGCACGCTATTAGCGAATTGGTAGGACCTATATCTTGATTGCCATATTCTGCAGGCTGCTAATCATCCCCTGAGCTCGTACCCGAGAGGTTAGGTGCAAACGGCGGATACAGTGATAAGGATAGAAATGATATGTTTTTTGAATATCGATTTGATATAGGATTTGCTGATGAAAAATCACGGAGACGTAAGAGGGGGGGGGTGTAATTTATATAATAAATAGATATACGGAAGCTTGGACTCTATCTCTCGCGCTCTCTATCTCTCTCTCTATCTATCTATCTATCTATCTATCTCTCTATTTCTCTCTATCTCTTTCTCTTTCACACACATATACACGCACGCATGTTATATCTATAAATAATCGGGCTTTAAACCTTAGTACTCAAACCGCTAGTAGCGATAACCACCAGGAATTCAGTATTATATCATATTCCCCATAATATAATCAGTTGTTTCCTATTATTGATTCTCACAAAATATCAGGAAATGTTTTCGTATGGAAAATATATATTAGACGTGTCACAAGATATAGTGTTGAGGAAATATCAATGACGCTCTTGGAAAACTCAAATTCTGCACTATTTACTTAGATTTTTGCATTTTTGTAAACTTTGAAAGGAACTGATCATTTAATGGTACATGGACGCCTGAAGAGTCGTCTAACAGCTTTAATCCTTTTTTATTATCACAGCATAAGTAAAATTAATAATTATAAAATAATATCCACCTAACAAAGCTAATGGTTTCAGGGCAATGGGTACCCAATAATGGTAACTCTTTTTGCTGGGTATATACATATATATATATATATATATATATATATATATGTATATA
>BOPN01003363.1:105000-108094 GCA_017312705.2 Penaeus japonicus | reverse complement strand
ATATATATATATATAATGCGTCTGTTCTTATTATCACAAGGAGCCATACATGAAAAGTCCCGCATGACAAGTTCGAAATAAATCCCGCTATGCTACCTTAGAGACACAACCTTCCCAGAGGTCAAGGAAGGTCACAGCAGATTGAGTTCATCCTTCAGGAACAAATCTGTCTTCCTTCCTTCGTGCATAGGGCTTACCACTTACCCACACTCTTCGCTTCCAAAGGACATCGTCATTTTCAGAGGAATCCTTACTATTCATGAAATCTGACACTGTATCTCTTCAAAAATGAAATACCTACAGCTATTGATTGCTTTTTCCTTGCTACCACCAGATAAATGGTATTGACTTTTGCAGACTTGTAGAGCAATTGGGTTTGTAACTTTTTAGCTTATGAGAACTTGTTCAGAGTATAAAAAAAAAAAAAAAAAATCGGCGATGATTTCTTTTATTTTCTTTCCCCGTGGGTTAAAAACCACTGAATTGAACAGACTCCATCATGCCGAATGTAGAGTAAAGAAGTAGAAATGAGACCGAACAATTTCCAGAACGCAAGAGATGTAATTGATGTGTTTCGGATTACTTCAGAATTATATGTAGTTCTGAAGACATCTCTTGTGCTGTGGCAATTATGCAGACTAATTTATACCTCTTTTTTTCTACAAACCACTGGACTAGAAAGGCAAATTTCTAAAATGAGTAACAAATATATTTCTGCTCTCATTATATGTCCTCCACACTTTTATTTTCATTCATCCTCTATTATTTTTTCTACCGTAGATAAACTGCTTTCTTCTCTTCGTGAGATAAGATACGCAATATATTGCGGTATGGGAGCAGATAGTGTGTTATCATCACCCATTTCATCTACTATTTCTTCATCTATTTTATTCCCATCTATGTTATACCGAGTTTATTGCAGTTTAGCTTTCATTATCGGTAGGAAAGACTCCGCTTCAGCAAGTCGGTGAATGAAAGCATGGAATGGATGATGGGTAAGGAAAGGCCAATAAATTCAGAAACAAGCATACAGAAGCTAGTCTTCCCCTATGACCTGACCTCACCCTCTCCCCTTTGCTTTTAATTTCTAACAAACCTGATATGATCATTTCATTTAGATATTCTTTCGTATTCATTTATATTTTCTCAACTACGATTTTTGTTTGTGTATTGTTGTTCTTTTATTGCTTTTGAGAATTAACTCATTTCACGAAATTCCCTTGATTTCAGATTTAATTTAATTTCTGTACCAGTTTCGTGCAATTGACAATTGGAAATTAGCACGCCTTTGTCTTTTAGACTTTTTCATTTTCTCGTCGTTTTTTCTCATCGTTTAACAAAAACTCGATAGCATTTTAGTGCGAATTTCACATCCTTAGATCGGTTCATAATTCTTCATCTACCGTTCTAATAACTGACCTGAATGCTGGATATACATACCTAGTGAAATTTCTTAGTAGTTTCCTTAGTTCTGTCTACTGATCAAAAAGCATGGTTGCGACTTAGTCCTCCACATACGCAAAGTTTCGACTGACAGTTCCAGTCTCAGTCCTCACTCTGACTGCATGGTGATGACAGCTCTTTCTCCCAAGGACATATACAATGTGATGCGTTCGAGTTACATTAATTCGCTTATTTATAGAATGCTGCATTGTAAAGGACATAGTAGTGGGTTAGAATGTATAACCTAAGTAATTTTTGTTTTAATTGGTTTTATTTGTGTTTGGTATGGGCCCTTATTTGGGTCTATAAGTCATAGAACACACACATATACACTCACTCACACACACACACACACACACACTCACACACACACACACACACACACACACACACACACACACACACACACACACACACACACACATATATATATATATTTATATATATATATATACATATGCATATCCACACATACATTTCTCTCAATATTTCCCCGCCATATGTATATATATATATATATTTATATATATATATATATATATATATATAGTCCATATTTAATATGTATATATATATATATATATATATATATATATATATATATATATATATATATATATATATAACACACATATATATATATATATATATATATATTTAACACACATATATATAAACACACACATATATATATATATATATATATTTAACATATATATATAACACACACATATATATATATACACACACACACACACACACACACACACATATATATATATATATTTATATATATATATATATATATATATATATATATATATATATATTTATATATATATATATATATATATATATATATATATATATATATATATATATAACATATATAATATATATATATATATATATATATATATATATATATATATATATACACACACATATATATATATATATATATATATATATATATACATATATATATATATATTTATATATATATATATATATATATATATATATATATATATATATATATATATATTTATAAATATACATATATATATATATATATATATATATATATATATATATGTGCGTTTATATATATATATATATATATATATATATATATATATATATATATATATATATATATATAAACGCACAGAAATCATAAAAAAAATAATTCGAAAAAAAAAGAATCCCACTTCCCACGAATAACTCACAACCCTTTATAAATCACTCGCATTAAAATCCAAGTCCCAGGAAGAGATCAGACATGCAACAATAAACCAGTTATTCCCATTCTTTTTTTGGGTCCTAATTCCCTTTCACTGACTCCCTTCTCTCTCTATTTTCGATTTATTCCCTAGGCTCTCCGGGTCGTCGTCTCGTACCGCCACCTCACTCTCCCGCAAATTGAATCAGTTGATGTTAAGTCTCGAGGAAGAGATGATCAAGTTTCTTCAAAGCTTGTACCCAAGGCGTCTTGTGGATGAGGCGTCTTGTGGATGAGGGTTGGAGGAGGAGGACTTTGAGGGAAAGGGAGGTGGAGAGAGAGAGAGAGAGAGATAGGGGGATGAATAGAGAGAGAGAAAAAAAATGATGACTTTGAGGGAAAGGGAGGTTGAGAGAGATAGGGGGA
>BOPN01003363.1:90000-92500 GCA_017312705.2 Penaeus japonicus | reverse complement strand
ATATATATATATATATATATATATATATATATATATATATATATGTATGTATACATATATATATCTATTTATTTATTTATGTGCATATATATACATATTTATGTGTGTGTGTTTGCATACATATATGTATGTTGTCTATTGACAACGTAGACGTGACAATTGGCTAGATATTTTTCTGTGTAAGCCCTTGCTTAGTTTGAGCTCTTGTCACGGCACATGCTGGAATACGTAAGTTGTATTGTGTGACAATGGAGAATCCTGGATTTTTATCTCAGGAAGTACTAATTCTTAGCCAAGTCTTTTCCTTGCCTGAGGAATGCATCAGGTATAAGCATTTCTGAATCTGTATAACTTACGATTACTGAATCCTTTAATAGATCACGTTCAAATTAGTCGTTGCTGAATTAACTAGAATGGTGGAATTTGATACTTGAAAATCTATTTTCTCACCAGTGCAATACTTGTTAATACCTGGAAAGGCGTTCTTGGCAATCTAAATTTTTACTGATGGAATATACTTAACAATATTTACATTGTACTTTTTTTTAGAATTAGAAATGACGAAAACAGTTCCTTTTAATCTAAAAGCCTGCTGAAAGGTACCATCCTGTTTCTTTTGTCTTTGATTAATAAAGTTGGTGGAAGCCTTTGGCGAGGATCAGGGCCAGTCTTTATCACATGACCATCTTTCTTGCAAAATTATAAAGAGGTCGTCATTGTGCAGAAATGAAAAATTGCTGTGAAAAAAACTAAATCACAAACAGGCTCTGACATACTTATTGAAAAGTCTAGGTTTAAATCTCCCACAATAAAAAGGAGATTGTTTACTCTGTTGTCTCCACCAGATAATTTAGTGTGGCTTTCTGTGAAGGATTCCTTCCCGAATAATTAGCTCTTGGCTCATGATTTCGATGGAAAATCTCTCTATCACGTGATATTGGATTGTAATGTCTGTTCGGTGTCTAAAATTGTAGCATTCACGGACATAACAAAAAAATCATGGGTAAACTATCGATATTGTAAAACATGATTTCAAAATTTAGCTCACTCAAATGCAAATTGGTATCTAGTAAACTGTTTGAAGTAAACTGATGAAAGCAAATGGATTGCAATTCTTCTATTTCAAATGTATATCATTACATTCCCACTGATAATCTCAGGAAACTCATGGCGATGTATGCCACTAGGCCCCACATCGCTTATATGGAAGCTGAGCATAGTGCATAAATATTACAAACACACTGTACTCAAATCTCATTCTTGATTTTAAGATCGAAACTACATTTGCGTAATTTTGTTGGCAGTATTTGAGGTGGCAGCTGTAGTGCCTGCTTTAGTGCCAGGGAAGGTATTGACGACAATTACTCAAGCAAGCAGTCTCAGCGGTGGTTGCAGACGATGTTCTTGCAATATTTGTGTCCAAGATAGGTTCCTGGACACCGGCTAGCAATTTGACGGGCTTTTGACACGTTGCATCATCGGTGGAGGTTCCCAGGTGGGGAGTGAACGGGTTGAGGACTTGTATGGTGTGGCTGGTAGTCTGTATGTGCGGTGATTTGTCGAAGGCCGCTTGTTTGATATTCGTTTATAAGTGCGTTGGTCCCCTTCATTTCCCGCACCTGTACTCAGCATCGCGATCTGTTTGATGTAGGAATCTTATGATGATATCTCAGGGTTTGCAGACGATTTATCTTGTGGGTACTATGCGCCTGAAACTCGTTCGAGAGTCGATTCACCTCCCCTTGACAGCTTTAAAAACTGCTGCTTTAAGGATTGCCTGGTTCTTTATGCTTCAGTCAATTGCTATTTATGCTTCCGCAGTTCTTCTCTGTGTTTCTAACTTGAAGTTAGAGTATGCAAATTTCAGAGAGAACCATAGAGAACCATATGAGATCCATATGAGCATTACAAAAATCTGTGGAAATTAAGTAGTGTACCTTGTTGTTATAATCATCATTATCTTTATGGATATTACTGTTACAGCTACTACTACTAGTAGTAGTATTACTATTATTACTATTGCAATTACTACTCCTACTAACATTACTACTATTATGAATATTACTAATAATAATAGCATTATAATAATACTGGTAATATCAGTATTGTTATCAATATGTTCTTGTTATTATTGAATAACTACAATTCTCATTTATACTACGATTTCACAAATACGTAAATACATTTCTTAAACTGCACAGCACGCTAAGCAAGGACCTTGGCGCCCGCTAGCTTCAAGTTGGTGACCCATGAATCAAAGTATATTGAGAAGCTATGAATCATTGATTGCAGAATTGTGAAATGACATGGCTAATAAAGTGTGACGTGAACTTGCATGCCTTTGCATTGAACATAAGCATATGAAAAGATATGAAAATTAGATGAATACGAATAAAAGGGAAAATAAACACACACGTGTATGCGTGTATGTATATTTGTGTGTGTGTGCGTGTGTGTATGTGCATATATATATATATATATAGATATATATATATATATA
>BOPN01003363.1:70000-75000 GCA_017312705.2 Penaeus japonicus | reverse complement strand
ACCATTAATACTACTACTACAGATTATAGCATTCTTTAATAAATCCCCAGATTTATTCCCTTCATTTCCTCGTATCTAGACACAAATAGGTGAAAATACTGGAAAAGGCTCGCCTCTTGCCCTCTCGCCCGATCTACACCACATCGATTTAAAGAAAAACGATATTTGTTGCTATATCACTAGGTCGCTTTGGCAGAGAAAATCTAATGCAGTCGCTAGCTCGCTTTTTACTTCATCTCGAGCGAGTTAAGCCGGTCTTGTGCTTGTGTACGTGAAAATAATTTACTTGAAGACTTTTTTAAGATATTACCCGAAATCTTCTATACCAGAGGAATTACGTTTGTGTTAATCAAAATAACAAATTAATTTATTCGATTATATAAGAAAGAAAGAAAAAGAAAAAAGAAATGTGAGCTTTTCCCAGGATTGAAAATAATCAACATGATCGAATGAAGGCATCAGTATCTCTATATCTTCCCTCAACGGCAACATTCGTCAAAATCAATCTCCCACAATCAGTTTTCCCATAGAAGCAATGATTACTTCGAGACGCCAATGAAATGGAGTCGGTCCGGCGATGGCTCATGGTGAAAGAAAACGGTGACCAAGTTGTTCTGTGATTAGGGGAAACTCTTTCTTTTTTGTTGTATTTGGTTGGTGTGTGTTATTAATCTGCTATGTCTTTGTCTGTTTCCATTTGCTGTTTCTAGTTCTTTTTCTTTTGAGTATATCGATTATTTACTGATGTGTTGGTTATCTTTTCTTTGTCCTTATCTGTTTTTCATTTTCTTTTTCTCTTTTTTTCTGTGCCAGCCTCGTACTTTTTTCTTTACTACAGGATGTTCAGTCAGTCCTTTTTTCTTTCCAATGTGTTATGTTTTAATCGTCGCTTTTTTTCTCTCTTTTATCTTTTACTGTTTTATTTAGTCCTTTGTCTGTTTACCTTTAGTTTTCTTTCTTATTTTTTTTATTACTTTCATTCTCTGTATCATGCCAAGTCCTTTTTCTTTTCTTTATTATCTCTGGCTTATATGTCGTTTATCTTTTCTTTTCTGTGTGTATTATTCTTTCGATTTTCATCTTTTCCTTTTTTTCATTTCTTTCGCATTTATCAGTTTTTTTTTTTTGTTTTTTTTTGTGCTTCCATAGCACAATATCTATTTTATAACCAATATATCATAAAACGTCAACACAGCAACACGAATATAGTGAAGCACAACGATGTTAGTGTCATTTTTTATGTTTTACTCAAATCGAATGTCTTATCTATTTTATGGCCTTGTTCTATTTCGAAGACATTTCAATGTGAACAATAGCTCACTCTTAGTTTGGTAAAGAGACTCATTACCCCCCCCCCCCACCTCCCCCTTCTGTCTGTCTTATCATGTATATGACGTATTATTTTTGGTCAGTTTATACCTATATTAACTTCAGCATTAGAAACACTAGAACGATCATTACAAATACAATTAAAACAACCCGGATAGTTTAAAAAGTCATGAAATTTACTATCTACAAACAGACAAGTATGCAAACCCACATTATATATGATACTTGAGATTTCGAGACAAAGAACAGATACAAAGAACAGAATCTTAGTTACATATCTATAGTGAAAAAGTTAAAATCGAATTTATGTGGGTATTCTATTTTGTATACGTCTCTTTTCGAAAGTGGTGTTGTCTTCCACGAATCCATTAAGGTTGCTAGATACATTATGGAAAAGCTAATCTGTCGTAGGAAGTAGAGATAACCAATCACATTATTTAAATGGACAAGACAAGCCAATCATAGCTTGTGTTGGGTACAAAACTTAGTGATGATGGTTGCACTAGCAAATATACAAATAGCGATTCCCAAATGGGAGCAAATTACCCCTGTGGCGGTAACTTCCCCTCTAGCAGGGGTAACAAACGGCTTTAGGGTTAGGGTGTTGTTGGAAGGAATGTATTAAACACACATGCTTATAAATATTCTCTTTTGTCTTTTCAACAATGTTTTGCCTCTCGCGGTCATGTCAGCCCGTGACTTCAGAGAAGGATGGATTGATGTGTGGCTGTGGAAGGGACAAATTTGGCCTTTACTTGGGATATGTGTCATTTTTTCTCATATCCGGATTTGGAGAATGCCGGCCATAGTGCATTCTGAATGCGGAGGACAGGTCACAGGGCTCTATCTCTCTCTCTTTCTCACACACACACATACACGCACGCACACACACACGCACGCACGCGCGCGCCCACACACACAAACACACACACACTCAAGTCTAACGATTAAGAGCGTGATTCGTTCAAGTCGTCCATTCTTTCACTTCGGTAGTTTTCAAAACGTATGACTTTATGAATCAATCTTCAGTGTAAGTGGCATTTACGACATGAAGAAAACGTACATTGGAAACATCATCAGATCTTAAAGAACTGGGATAAGCTGATACGAAACATATATGAGACACTCAATCAAAGTTTCACAAAATCTGTTGTTCTTTTACTCAATCTCAATCCATACTCCTCGACTGAAAGTGTCAAGTATTCGAAGAAATAATGAAATGCAAATCAATTTCCGGCTTCCACTTGCATTCCCTTTGAACTGTCAAACTCTTAGATTTAAAACTTGTTTACTCTATTGTGAGAATAAGTAATGGTAGCAATGTACAGGTTTTATCCTTTTTTATCATAATATATTATCAAATATAGCTACCGACCATTTTACTTGACGGTCTCATAAACGGGTTAAGCAATTTAAACGTAAAAATTCGCAATCTCAGAAATAGATTCTCTTGAGCTCCACCTGCTCTACATACCTAATTGTTTTACAGCATTGCTACCTGTCACACTCCTGTGGGGATTTTTTATTTTTTGTTTTCGTTTTACCTTTCAACATGGGTTCAAAAACGCTAAGTGTATTATTACAGTTGCAATAAAGCTCAAAAGCCTGGAACAATACGTATATTGTCAAATTTGTCCCCAGACAGTAAAAGTACAATTTAAGTCTAATTTAACTCTAGGTGATCAGCTAGTCGCTAGGATCCAGGATTTACTTAACCGAAGCCTTACCTTTAAAAAAAAGAGAAGGAAAAGATATGGAATATTACAGTCCTAGCCTACATGGAGAGTCCGTGTTACTATTAGGTAATTAGACAGCCATGATATATACACTTGACTTCTAAAATGACTATCCTCAGTAATACAGATTTGAAGAAGAAGAAAAAACAAAACAAAAAACGAAGAACGATGTTATCAAGACAAAAACAGCAGTTACAACGTTTTTTATAAATAGTTCTTCATCAGGGGGGAATTAGCCGTTAACAACTATATAAGGATGATCAAATATTTTTTTTAGTTAAAGTATAAAAATGTCCACCTCATTTCCATCCACCTAATGTGGCATAGCTAATTAAACCATACCGTATATCATAATCATTGTTTATTTTAGACATAGGAGAACGTGGAGCTGTGTCCGGCCAGCAGGATAATCGTTACTATTAAAGAAAGATCCACAGTCGTTGTATTTCACATAGAAACAAGTAAGGTTTATCGGTATCTCAAGGGACACTGTTAGGTTTTGTGTGAGGAGACACGAAGCAGAAGGTCGAAGGACGAAGTTACCACAGCTGAGGAGGACGAAATATTAGGGCTGAAGCAGAAAGGAAACCACAAACAGCTGCAGTAAACTTGATGAAAGCAACACAGCCGCGTTGTCATCAAATTATCATACGACGGGGACTAAGGGAGGCTAGCTTGCAATGTTTTTTTTTTCTAGCAATGATATAAATTCTAACAGAGGCTCATAAGCGATCTCTCAAGACGTTTGCCAAGACTTGGGCAAACATCATGCCATTTTGAGAGTGAAACGTCTTCTTCGTCTTTCACTACCGGGTTCCATTGTCGGGTGATGAGATACTTTATATTTACAAGTAAGAACGCACAGGAAAGAACAAGAAGAAGCCGAATGTCTGCATATCCATATTGATTGATACGATGGGCAGGGTCACACGAATGTACAATGGCTTAAAATAGTTTTTGCTGGAATTCAATATATCAACGTCCCTGCTCCATTTTCCATTCAGGCCTGGCTTACAATATTTACAAATATTTGCTCATTCACCTCATGCAAATACCTCATCTATTACCACGTCATGCAGTGAGGGTGTAGTTAAATGCTACTCGAGAGGTGATTTTTACTTGGCTGGTCAACAGAAGGATGTCCCTGCAACCCCATTGATCATTCATGGGCATACATGATTCAAGATTGATGAGAGACAATAGAACGGAAGGCTCGGAAGGTGTGAGAGGGAATCAGACGAACATCTGATCCAAGCTGGTTGAATACATGTTATTTAAGCTGATTGTGGTTTCAGCAGCGGTGGATAATGTTGTTATGTAATTACGTTAAGATGTTAAGAATAACTCGTTGGTCGAGTGCTTTCCTTTTCTCTGTGTTTTCTGCGTGCTTGAATATGAAACGTGTTTGATTCGTTGCTTTCTAAAGCAAAACGTATTTTCGATTTTTCTGGAACAATTGTATTATTAACATTGACTAGGATATAAGCAATTCCCTTTCCTATAAGAATTTCATCGAAGAATAAAGAATGGGTTTCACTGTTTCAAACATATTTATGTTGTAAAGAAATGTATTAAAACATATACTGCATCCCCAATAGATTGATATATATCGTCAGGTTTTATCCATCAACGCTATTTTAACATGAAACCTGTTGCTTGTATTCCCTTCTATTTTTTTTCTCCTTCATGTGTTTACGCGTTTAAAATGTTGTATATCTGTTAAAACTTCATCGCACAGCAGCGGGTGAACAATCAAGAAAAGCTATATATAGTAATGAAGCTATTGGCTAAGCTGTATCCTGGAAAAAAATGGGATAATTGCCTTGGGTGATGTAGACTCTTTATCGGAACTCTGATCTGGGATGAATAAGAAATGGGAAATGTAGAAAAACGACTGACTCGTTTTTATTTGGCAGATTATTATACATTATACAT
>BOPN01003363.1:25000-27500 GCA_017312705.2 Penaeus japonicus | reverse complement strand
TCTATTATGACTTATCACTATTATTATTATTGTGGTTATCATTATACATATTGTTGCTACAACATTAATTTTGGTCATTCTTAGCATTACTTTTATAATAAATGAATAATGAATGAATGATTTAAAGACAACAATCAATATGATCATAATAAAAATACATGACACGTAGCAGAATGAATGCTAGGATTTTAAGAGGATTTCCATGTATATATATACATATATAATCATGTGTGTGTGTGTGATTGTGATTGTGTGTGTGTGTGTGTGTGTGTTCAACACATCCTACATCTTAAAACTTTATTCAAGTAAAACTATCGACGAGAAGTGAGGGGGATGGGGACGAGGAAGGAAGGAAGGGAGATGATGAACGAAATAAAATGAAGAAGGAATGAAGAAACTAATACGGAGGAGACGTAGGAGAAAGATAAAGGTGGAGATGATGATGATGATATAGATGATAAAGAAGAATCCGAATGATAATGGTATCGATAATCACGGTAAGAAAATACTCCAGTAATCAGAGATACCGATTGAGAAATTCTATTGATTCGTAAGAGAGAGAGAGAATTGCTTATGTTGCCAATGTTCAAAATACACGTCGCTCTAGCCAGATGACAATCAATAAAAAAATGACAATCAATAAAGAAAATAGTCAATAAAAAATACAGTACGTCGTTCTAGACAGATGACAATCAATAAAAAAATGACAATCAATAAAGAAAATAGTCAATAAAAAATACAGTACGTCGTTCTAGCCAGATGACAATCAATAAAAAGTGAAAAAAGAAACGGATCCTAAATTGCAGACGCTCCTGTCAAGTGTGAGAAGTTAACATGAATGAAAATGCCTCAAGTGTCTAGAGGGATGTGAAAAGTTTATTTTCTTCTGACTAATTCTTATCATATTTCTGTAAGTGAAATGTGAATATACAATGGACGTTAATTGTTGATAATTTTAGATACTAAAGTTCTATATTTCTAATAAACAATACAATTGACTGTATTTACGAGAAATTGACGTAATTAACTGCGGATAGTTTTCCATAATAAAGATGTGATCGAGCAACGTAAGATAATGTATTTTTTATTTTTATTATATATATTTTTTTATTTTTTTTAAGAAAAAAAAACACAGTTCCTGACTACTTTCTACTTCTTGTCTTAAATATTATTATAGATCGGTGTCCGTATATGTCCCTGGAAGGTCAGTATAACGACCATTACCATCAACAGAGCTCGATATTTATTGCAACATCAGTTGGTCTGGTTGTGTCACGTGTTCCCGACTTCCCCCGAATATCTTTTTCTTATATTTCTTTTTTAAGGCGAATATCTATCTATATCTATTTATTTAAATACACAACTTTGTATACATAGATGTTTATATATATATATATATATATATATATATATATATACATATATATATACATATACATATTTATATACATATGTGTCTGTCTGTGTGTGTGTGTGTGTGTGTGTGTGTGTGTGTGTGTGTGTGTGTGTGTGTGTGTGTGTGTGTTTGATGACTATAACAAATATTTATTTAGGTGACCCCAAGGAAACTGGAGGTAGACGCTGATTTGCATACTAATATAGCTGGAAATGACAACGCTTTCCAATATGTATGCCTTAGATTTCGGCTTACAGCAAGGATATTCATCAAGATTTGTGCGAGCAGATTTGGTAGACTATATTTACCATGCCATAAGTACCCTATGTTAAAGAAAAAAGGGTTTGGTAGTACTTTATAGTTTATATAAAAAAGAGAGATTCGGTAGTAATTCATTGACAAAATATTTCAGATAAGGAGCCGCCGATTAGGCTGGCAGGAGGCGCATGTCACTGTAACTCCACGTGCATACAAATTACTAAAAAATACTATAATTACAAATCTTATTTTCAAAACTTTTCTCGTGGTTTCTCGATTTCTAGTGTTGCATCAAGTGAATTTTTTTTTTCCGAGCAAAACTCGCCCGTCCGGACGGTGCTTAAAGGACAAGTAACTGCTGTATTTGTGACTTTTTGGCAAATCGAAAAGAAATGCCAAAGTTGAAAAATAAATCAAACTGATAAAAAGTGAAAGCATACTAGAACGAACTGCAAACAAGTATGAAAACAGGTAGTCGGTTGGCAAGAGAGAGATAGAGAGAGAGAGGGGGGGGGGAGAGAGAGAGGCAAAGAGAAACAAAAGGGAACATATATTATAACCCAGCCTATTGTAGATTTCACTACGTGATTCGGACCATTAGAATTACACACACAACGGTGCATGGAAATCAAGTTACAATATGCACATGAACATTTTCACTTCAGCTAAGTAATGCAAAATATCTGAATATAATGCATGAACTCGAGACAATCTGACTGATTCATTCTACTACAATGATAGAAATAATCTGGAGTAAAATGATACATTATCGTAATATATTTCTAAATGTAGAAATTAGAATTATTTCCCCCCTAAAAGAAAAAAAAATCTTCAGGATATATTTTA
>BOPN01003362.1:158558-161058 GCA_017312705.2 Penaeus japonicus | reverse complement strand
ATCTCTCTCTCTCTCCTTCTCTTTCTCTCTCCCTTTTTCACCTCCTGAAGACATCAAACCATCTTGAAATCAATCCCCAAAGAGTGTTTCTGGCGAAGGAGGCAGGCGGTGGCTAAAACTTGAGATTCTTTTCGAAAACCGCATAAGAAGTTCTCGATGAAGGAGGGACCGTCCATAACACTCTGAGTTCCTCTGGACTTCCGAGATCTTTTTCGCCTTCTGTCAGTGGTTCTCTTGGCGTGGTTGTCTAAGTGAAACTATTGTTATCATCATTATCAAAAGTATCATTATTATCCTTATCATTATTGTTAACAGTTTTAGTAGTAGGTTGTAGTACTAGTATCATCATTATCAACCATTATCATCCTTAACATCATCATTATCATCATTACCATCTTCATTAGCATCATCACTATCGTCGTCGTCGTCATCATTTTAGTTATTATTGTCGTTATTTTCATCATCATTTTAGTTATCATCATCATTGCTATTATTGTCATAGCCATCATCATCGCCATCATTACTATGGTTACTACAATTATTATCATTATCTATATCTTTATTGATAGTAACAGTAAATATTTCCACTATTGTTTTCTTTACTATCATTATTATTATCATTGCTATTATCATTACAATCACTATCATTATTACTCTTCCCATCATCATTATCATTTTATATTGTTATCATCCTTATCATTATCATTACTTTCCTCATTATCATTATCTTCAACTTTATTTTCATTATTATCCTTATTGCTAATATTATGGTCACTATTGCTATTTTCATTTCTATTATTATCATTAACACTATTGTCATTATCATAACTAATATTATTATCAATATCATTGTTACCATTATCATTATTCCCGTTATTGTTTCTTCTATCTTTATCATTATTATTAATATTACTATCATTATTATCAGCATTAGCATTATTATAATTATCAAAGTGAGCGATTTTCCTCATTAATATTCATGCAAAAGTGGTGAAGTTCTCACATGAAATAAATTAGTAACATTTTATTCATAATAATACTCGCTTGTTCATAATTCACTGATCTGCCGTATTATATTTAGTCTGTTGTTGCTAATGAGTAACGTGGCAGATTTTTGTTTCAGTTCGTTCATCCAGCGACACAAACTATTGGTCTTCAAATCACATCTTAAATCTTAGCAAACGTCTTAAATCTTAGAAGTCTCTATGCTCCCGTAAAGCATTAAATAAACACATACAATATATATATATATATATATATATATATATATATATATATATATATATATATATTTATTTATATATATAAACACTTATTAAACACTAATATGCCATGAAAAAACACAGGAAACTATCGTTATGATAAACAGAAACAACCTTTACCGATGCTCGAGTCAGAGTGAGCGTCTCTACCGAACAATTCGAACGATTCGAACACCAAAACTTGCTCGACGCACTCTGCCACAGTTCCCACAACCATTCAAATTAAACCAAAATGACATTAAACTAAACGGCATTCCTTCACAGTCATCAATATCATCAGTATCATCATCATTATCATTATTATCATCATCATTATTATCATTATCATCATTATCCGCATTATCCTTATTAATGTTATTATTAATGTTATAGTTATTATTATCATTATAATCAGTATTACTATTATCTTTATCATTACTATCATTATAACTTTTACATCTATTGTTACTATCATTATTATCATCATTGCTATCATCATCGTTATCACCACAATTATTATCATCATTATCAGTAATTTCATGATTATTACTATCATAATCGTTATATCAATTGATATTATCCTCCCCATTGCCAAGGGCCGCGCCGCTCGGCTTGAATCAGGAGGGTCTTCTAGTACACGGGTTCGAGTCCTGCCTATTGTCCGAGGGTTGGACTGACAACGGTTCCTCACTGCCTGACTCCAATATTATCATTAGCTATCATTATTATCATTGTTACTATCGTTATTAGTATCATAATAATTATTATCGTTATTAGTAGTATCATTATTATGATCCCTGTTATTATTATTATCATCGTTATTTTCATCATCATGATCATCACCATAGCTATGATCATAGTTATAAGCATCATCATAGCTATTATCATCATCATAGCTAATATCAACATAGCTATTATCATCATCATAGCTATAAGCATCATCATCATCATAGCTATTGTCATCATCATAGCTATTATCATCATCATCATAGCTATTACCATCATCATCATAGGTATTGTCATCATCATAGCTATTATCATCATCATCATAGCTATCATCATCATCTTTACAGCTATCATCATCACTATCCCCATCATTATCAGTACTGTTGTTAATTAGAAGCAGTAGAAATTGTATCGATTTTTTATAACATTACCAACAATTCTACTACTGCTATCATAATATCACTATGATTATCAACATTATAATAAATTGTTACTTTCATCATTATCATCATTATTATGATGATGATAGTGAT
>BOPN01003362.1:136058-141058 GCA_017312705.2 Penaeus japonicus | reverse complement strand
GAAGATCACGGGAGTGGAAGAGGTAAAGATATTAGAGAATACAAAAGGTCGTGGAAGTGGAAGACAACACAAAGGGGAAGGGACGGGGAATCAAACAAACGTGATAAAGGGGGAATAAGTGGAAGCGAAGTAGGTCGATACGAGTGGAAGACGACTTCGAAATGAGGTGGAAGAATAAGTGGAATTATGTAACAAGAGGACGTGGATATGAAAAACAGCAAGAAATAGAAGAGGAAAAAAGCATATAAAGTAGAAATTGATCAAGGAGGTAGAGATGAAGAAGAAGGAAGAGAGAAAGAAGAGGAGGAAGGAGAATTGGTGACGAGGGAAATGAGAGAAATAAAGAAAATGGAAGAGAAGGAGGATTAGAAGATGAAGAAGATGCAGAGGAAGAAAAGGAAGAGTTAGGAGACCGAAGAAAAAGAGGTTAAGGAAATGGAGGAGAATGATGATTGAAAGATGGAGGTGAAAGCGAAGAGAAGGAAGAAGAAGAGGAGGAGATGAAAGAGAGAGAGAGAATGTAGAATAAAAAGAAGACAAGGAAGTGAAAAGGATAACAATAAGAAGACGGGAGAGAAAGAGAAGCAGAAGCTGATGAAGAAGATAAAACAAAAAAGAAAAAAAAAGTTGGAAGAGAGCATAATAAGAAGAAAATTAAAGAAAAAAAGGCATACGAAGATGGAGAAGAGGATGTAAGATGAGGAGGGGGAGGGGGAGGATGCGTTGCCGGGAGGGATGGGGGGGGGGGGGACGCTGGTGTTGTCGTGAAAACTGGAAGCAATTCTGGAGCCACAGCTGTACCTCCTGGAAAATTGATTGGTACACAACGAGGGAAAGAAAACGGGGAGGGAGGGTATTAACATAGAAGAGAGAAAGAGAGGGAGGGAGTGGAAGGAGGGAGTAAGAAGGAGATGGAAAGGAAGAGATAAAAAGTGAGATGGGGGAATGGAGGAGGTAAGACGGAGATGGAGAGGAAGTGGAGTGAAGGGAGGGGGTAAGACGGAGATGGAGAGGAAGAGAGAAAAGAGAGAGGAAGGGAGGAAGTGAAGGAGAGGAAGGGAGAAAAGAGAGAGGGGAGGAGAGAGGGAGGGAGGGAGGAAGTGGAGAAGGGGAGAGGAAGGAATGGAGGGAGTAAGACGGAAAAAGGAGAGGTAAAGAGAAAAAGGAGAGTGAGGAGGGAAGAAGGAAGTGGAGAAGAATGTAGAGGAGAAAGATGAGAGAGAGGGGCACGAGGGGCAGGGGGGGTGAAAAAGATAACTTTCATTGTTATTACTAAAATATAACTTCAAGAAATATTATTGTTATTAGCGTTATCAATATTGTTGTTACCATTGCCATCATTATTATCACCGTCGTCTTTCCCCCATTATCCTCGCTATCACAATATATATATATATATATATATATATATATATATATATATATATATATATATATATATATATATACATATATGCTTTCCACCTTCACCCTTAATATCACCTTCACTATTCACCACCATCATCACTCCAGCATCCCCCTCATCACACGAAAGAGACACCTGGCCTAAATCTTCCCATTTCCATTATAGACTCTCCTCTCCCCTCTGTTGCTACCTCCCCTTTCTCCAGCCATCCCTACCCCCAACCCAGTAGCCAGTCACCCCTACACCCCCCCCACACCACCCCACCAGTCAACCTCTCCTACATCTATCCCCCTCCCCATTAGCCGGCCATGCTCACACCTACCCCCTACTACACCCCTACACTCCCCTCCCCTAGCCAGACACCCCCCATACTCCCCACCCCTTACCCTTTCTACAGTCACCCCTATAACCCTTATCACCATCCCCCCTTCCCTCCTCTACCAAGCTACCTACCCTTACTCCCCCCCCTTCCCTCCTCTACCAAACTACCTACCCCTACTCCAGCCCCCTCCTTCCCTCCTCTACCGAGCTACCTACCCCTTCATATTCTGCTTCCTGGAAAACTCGATGTCGACGACGAGGGAATTTCCGGGTCAAATACTAGCAAATAATTATAACTAAAGCCGCCAAGGTTTTAGAAAAGAAAAAATAATAATAGGAAAAGGTTAGAAAAAAAAGAGATAGCAATAAATGATTTGCGCTTCAACGAGGCAAAATAATGAGAGGAATGTATAGGTGTGTTTTTATGGTGATGAGGATGATGGTGAAGATGATGATGATGATGATGATGGTGGTAATGGTGCTGACTATCGTGTCATTAATATTTTCCTTGTCACTATGGTTATGATAACAACAGCAATGTTAAAAGATAAGTAGAAATAAAAGATACGTGATTAATCGGTAAGTGTGTTTATAATGATAATGAATGTTAATTATAACTCTTACAACAACAGTAGCAATAATGATGATCGTAGTATTAACGATTATGATAATGATAATAACAATAATGACAGTAATAATGATGGTAGTGAGAGTAATGATGATAATATCATAATAATGAGAGTAATAGTAGTAATGATAACAATAATGATAACAGTAAAAACGATAATAATAACGGTGATACCAATCAGCATGGGTTTAAAATCATTAAAAAATTTAAAAAAATACAGTAACACCATCAGCTCAATGCAACGGTTCTCCCTGCAGATGCTCGGGACAGTCACATACCTCTCTCGCCCCCCTCCCTCACTCCTCCCCCTCCCCCCCCTCCTTCCCATCCACTTCCCATATTTCCTCCACCGCACAAAAAGCCTCTGCCCCCCCCCCCCCCAACCCCTCTTTTCCCCTTACCACTCCCCTATCGCCAAGGAGTATTCTATCCATTCTTTCATCTCGTGTTTCGCCTAAATGGAATTACAATACCGCCGCGTCACTGTAGACTTTCCTTACCCAGGTCTTTCCTTCTCTCTCTCTCTCTCTTTCTCTCTCTCTTTCTCTGTTAGTATATTTATAAATATATATATATATATATATATATATATATATATATATATATATATATATATATATATATATATATATATGTATGTATATCACAATGATCTCTCTCTCTCTCTTCTTTCTCTGTCTGTCTGTCTCTTTCTCTTCATCCCTCTCTCCCTCTCTCTCTAAGAAACCGACACAGCCCTCGTGTGTGTGTGTGTGTGTGTGTGTGTGTGTGTGCGTGCGTGTGTGTGCCAAGAATACAAGAGCATTACGTGTCCTGGTAATGGATCCAAGCCGACATGCAGCCATTGAGAAGGATCAGATAAAACTCCCGCCCGGAAATCCGCCACTCATTTGTTTCTGAAAGTTTCGAAATAATGGCCAATATCTTCGGTGGCGCGGGGCAGTAATGGCCAGTGTGTGATTGCTGTGGCGTATGTCACCTTCTTCCCCGAGGGTCCGCCGGAACCCACAGTGACGTCGTGGTAGTATTGTTCCGAAATGTTTATTGGGCCGACCTGTCTCGAGGAGGACGTCCGTAAGGGCCTTCTCCGCCGCCTCGCTGGGACGACCTGCTCCTCCGCCGCTGTCTCAGGCATATCCCATCGGCACGCGGCCGCTCTTGCTCTTGCTCTCCACAGCGCTCTCTTTCCATCTCTCTGTCTCGCTTTCGTTCTCGTTCTCGTTTCTTTCTTTTTCTCTCTATCTCTTGCTCTTCTTCCCTCTCTCTCTCTCTCTTTCTCTCGCTCTCTTTCTCTCTCTCTCTCTCTCTCTCTCTCTCTCTCTCTCTCTCTCTCTCTCTCTCTCTCTCTCTCTCTCTCTCTCTCTCTCTCGCTCTCTCTCTCTTTCTCTCTCTCTCTCTCTCTCTCTCTCTCTCTCTCTCTCTCTCTCTCTCTCTCTCTCTCTCTCTCTCTCTCTCTCTCTAACTATCTATCTAGCTATCTATCTCTATCTATCTATCTATCTCTATATCTATCTATCTATCTATTTATCTTTTTTTTTCTCTATCTCTTTCACCCCCCCCCCCTCTCTCTCTCTTTCTCTCTCTCTAACTATCTATTTATCTATCTATCTGTCTGTCTCTCTCTCTCTCTCTTTCTCTCTCTCTCTCATTCACACTCTCACTCTCACTTTCACTTTCTCTCTCATTCTTTTCTTCTAATTCCCTCCCATCTATCTACCTCCCATTCGTCCCTCTCTTTCCTTTCCTCCCATTCCCCATTTTCCCTCCGTCTGATGACCTATTTATCTTGTTAATAGGTCAGAAGGCCCCAAATTTCGCCAAATTACTGTACCGATTTTGCCCTAAATGAAAAAATATTGCTTACGTCATCCACAAGGAATTTATATAGACGTTGCGAACACGCACGGCCGCTAAATGGCATGCTTGGAGGCGAGCTTTCCTGTCCCCTTAATGCCCACTCTGATTCGCGTTTTTGTTGTTGTTGTTTTTGTTGTTTTAATGTTCAAATTCAAATTCAAAAACCATAAATTACAATGGTTATTCTTATTCTAATGTCGTGTTTTGATTATCATGATGTCCTAATTTCTGTCTTTGTCTTATTGTTGTTTGTTTAATGAGATTTTCGGGAGAGAGAGAGAGAGAGAGAGACTGAGAGAAAGGGGGGACGGAGAGAGAAAGAGAGAGAGAGAGAGAGAAATATAGATGTAGATAGATAGACAGGTAGACACTGTATACAGTATCTACCTAATCTCAAAATGTAAACTTCCTCTCAATCACTTCTTCCCATCCTCCTATTCCCACCATATCCTTCCTTACCCTCTTTCACTTCCCTCCTGCCCCCCCCCCCCCTCTTTCCCCTCCCTCCTCTCTCCTTCCATGCCACCTTTTCCATTCCCCATCCCCTTCTCCCCTCCCCCATCTCCTCCCTCCCCTCTTACATCCCCCTCCCCCATCTCCTCCCTCCCCTCTTCCATCCCCCTCCCCCTTCCCCCATCCCCCCTCTCCCCTCACCCCATCCCTCTCCCGTCTCCATCCCTTCCCCCTTCCCCTTCCCCCCTCTCCCCTCCCCATCCCTATCGCCCCTCCCTCCGTCCTTCACTGCCCCCTCCCTGCCCCCCCCCCCCCCCTATTCGAGGCGTTAGGAGG
>BOPN01003362.1:113558-118558 GCA_017312705.2 Penaeus japonicus | reverse complement strand
CTCCCCTTTCCCTTTCCTTTCCTTCTTTTCCATTTTTTCCTCCCCCACTTCCCCCTTCTTTCCTTCCACTCCCACTTTTCCTCTCCATATTTCCTCTTCTCCTTCCCCTGTCTTATCCCTCCCTTCCCTTCCTTTCTTCCTCTTTCCTTCCATCTCCCCAACCCTTCCCTTCGTTTCTTCTCCCTCTCTCCTTCCCCGTTTTCCCCTTCCCTTTTGGATGCTGAGGACGGAGAAGATACATAAATATGGATGTGTGTGTGTGTGTGTGTGTGTGTGTGTGTGTGTGTGTGTGTGCGTGTGTGTGTGTGTGCTTGTGTGTGTGTGTGTGTGTAGAAGTAAATGGAAAAAAACAAAAACACAGGGGAATGGAGAGAAGTAGATATAGGTACGCAGAGAGACTCGAACAGTAAAATAACTATATCTAGTATCTTTTATTGAGGCGAAGATGCACTCGAGAGGTTTGGTAATGCTTGGCTGAAAACGACATGTTCCGAATAATATCATCTTAAATCATCTACATCAACTTCCTGTCAATTATCGAATGATATGTCACCACCAACATGTCAATGTATAATAAGTCATAACTTACATACCATTTATTACATAATTACCATCTCCAGCCTGCCATCTGTCAATTATCATTATCAGATCAAGACGAAAGAATGAAAATCACAAATTCATATCGTGTCATATAAAATATTTACTTACTTTTCTCCGTCCTATACGCTAACTTTCCGATATTTTTCTTTTCTTATATATACAATTCCTGTTTCTCTCTCTTTCGCTCTTTCTCTCTTTTTCTCTCTCTCTCTCTCTCTTTCTCTCTTTTCTCTCTCTCTCTCTGGTTTTGTTATCGTTCTTTGATGTTCATTTTAATCTATTTTTCATCGTTGTTTAATGTTATTGTTTTAGTTTATTTGGTGTTCTTGTTGGTGTTTATAATCGCCCTTGTTTTGTATATGCTTAGTTGATCACTTGTTTACCAGTCTAATCAACGTTCGCTTAAAAATATATACATAAACATTCCTAATACACCACAAACCAAACACCTCCATCATTTCACCTTAAACTTGAAACTAACTTGTGACGAAAAAACACATATAATTCAGAATAAAAGGAGGAAGGGGGAAAAAATACCTAAGTTTACATTTGAAGTCGGTTTAAAGTTAAGTGGAATCAAGTTGAGCAGACACTAAGGGGCGGGGAAAAAAGTCTGCAAGAAAGGCTTTGATATACGTTGTGATGGACAGAAAAAGGAGAGAGAGAGGGGGGAGGGGAGAGGGAGGGGGAGAGAGAGAGAGAGAGAGAGAGAGAGAGAGAGAGAGAGAGAGAGAGAGAGAGAGAGAGAGAGAGAGAGAGAGAGAGAGAGAGAGAGAGAGAGAGAGAGAGAGAGAGAGAGAGAGAGAGAGAAAGGAAGAATTGATAATAATATCGGCATTTTTTTGAGTGAGAGAAAGTGAAGGGGGAGGAGAATGGGTAGAATAAGGAAGGAGATAGAAGAGAATAGGAGAGGGAAGAAGAAAGAGAAGAGAGGAGCAGGGGGAGGAATAAAAGGAGAAGAGGGGTAAAAAGAAAGGGAAAAGAGAAGAAGAAGGAGAAAAACGGAAAAGGGGAATAGAGGGAAGAAGAAGGAGAAGAAAGGGGAAAAGTGGGAGAAAGAAAGAAGAAGAAGAGGAAAACGAAGGGAAAGAGAGAAGAAGAAAATGAAGAGAAAGAGGAAAAGAGGAAATAAGAAGGGGAAAAGGGAGACAGAAGAAAGTGAAGAGGAGTAGTAGAAGAAAATGGAGAAATGGGAAGAAGAAGATGGAAAAATGGGAAGAATAAGAGGAAAAGGGGAAAGAACGAGGAAAATAGAGGTAAGAAAAGAGGGAAAGGGAGGAGGGAGAAGGAAACGGGATTAGGAAAAAGAGGGGAGGGTAGAAGATGGTAAAGAGGAAAAAGAAGAGGAAAATGAGGGAAGAAGAAGAAGAGGAAAGGGGGAAGAAAAAGAAGAGGGGAAAAGAGGGAGGAAAAAGGAGAAGAGAGGGGGAAGGGGGGGAGAAGAAGAAGAACGGGGAAAAGAGGAATGGAGAAAAGGAAGAAGGGGAAGAGGGAGAAAGAGCTTAGTAAGAAAAGAAGGAGAGAGAGAGCGGGGAGTAGAAGAAAGAATAAGAAAAGGAGAAAAAAAGAGAGATAAAAACAAATTACAGAGAAGGCAAAAGCTGAAAAAAATTCAAAAAATAAAACAAAAATCAGAGAGGGAAGGCTCTCTCTCTCTCTCTCTCTCTCTCTCTCTCTCTCTCTCTCTCTCTCTCTCTCTCTCTCTCTCTCTCTCTCTCTCTCTCTCTCTCTCTCTCTCTCTCTCTCTCTCTCTCTCTCTCTCTCTCTCTCTCTCTCTCTCTCTCTCTCTCTCTCTCTCTCTCTCTCTCTCTCTCTCTCTCTCTCTCTCTCTCTCTCTCTCTCTCTCTCTCTCTCTCTCTCTCTCTCTCTCTCTCTCTCTCTCTCTCTCTCTCTCTCTCTCTCTCTCTCTCTCTCTCACTCTTTCTCTCTCTCTCTCTCTCTCTCTCTCTCTCTCTCTCTCTCTCTCTCTCTCTCTCTCTCTCTCTCTCTCTCTCTCTCTCTCTCTCTCTCTCTCTTTCTCTCTCTCTCTCTCTCTCTCTCTCTCTCCCTCACTCCTCTCTCTCTCTCTCTCTCTCTCTCTCTCTCTCTCTCTCTCTCTCTCTCTCTCTCTCTCTCTCTCTCTCTCTCTCTCTATCTATCTATCTATCTATCTATCTCCCTCCCTATATCCGGAGCCTATACTTGGCGAGATGTTTTGCAGGTAAACACTTAAGCGCGGAGATCATCGGCCGCTGGAAAGGAATCCTCCTCCTCCTTTTCCTTCTCCACCTTCTCCTTATTATTCCCCCACCCCTTCCCCTACCCCTAACCTCCCTTCCCTTCCTCCCCTTCCTTCTCCTGTTTTTTTTCCTTTCTTTCTTTTTTCTCTCTTTTTCTTCCTCTTTCTGTGGTTTATATTACTCACTTGGTTTCTCCGTCTTGCTTGTCTTGATTTTGTGTGTTTTGGGAGGGTTTTTTTCCGTTCTTTTCTTCACTCTGTCTTTATCCTTCCCTTTCCTGTTCTCTTGTTTTCTATGCCTCTCTTTTCCTTTCTTCCATCTTTCCCTTTCTTCTCCCTCTCTCTCTCTCTCTCTCTCTATCTATCTATCTATCTATCTATCTATCTATCTATCTATCTATCTATCTATCTATCTCTCCCTCATTTCCTTTTTCCCTCTTTCCCTCCCTCTTTCCTCCCGCTCTCCCTCTTTCCATCATTTCCTTCCTCTCTCCTTTCCCCCCTTCCCTTCTTCCCTTCCTCCCTCTCTTTCCATCCTCTCCCTTCCGCCTTCCCATCTTCCCTCCTTCTTTTCCGCCTTTCAATCATTCTTCTTTGCCTTTACCCCTCCCTCTCTCTTTTTCCCTCCCATCTCTTTCTCTTTCTCTTTTTCCACCCCTCTTCCTTCTCCGCTCTCCTTCTTCCCTCTTTCCCTCAGTTCCTCCCTTCTTCTTTCTTCTTATTTTCCGCTCTATCCTTCCCTCTTCCCTTCCTCCTCCCTCCTTTATTCCCTCCTTCCTTTCACCTCTCTCGCGTAAAAGCAATAGCCTCATCCTTATCATATTTCAATCGGGAAGTTTTGAGAGGGCGAGGGGTGACAGCCCCGAAGGCGTGGTTTCTTGCTAGAAAATTAAGGCCATGTGCAATAGATCGATGTTGCATTGTTGCACACCAGTTGCAGAGGATGTACATTAAGAGTACTCAGTTGTTGTTCTTAACCCCGACAACCTTAGAGAAAGTAGAGGTCATGTTAGATAACTCTTTCGTACAAAAAAAAAGTCGAGTATCATTATTATTATCATTTCCTTCCCTCACTTTTCTTAACAACGAATGATACGTCATTTATTTCCCTTGTGTATTTGTTTTCCTTTTTTCTTTCACTTTTTTCCCTCTATTTTCTTTTATTTGAGGAAGTGACTTAATGATGGTCTGGTTCGAGTCAGCAGTTACTCATGACGTAATTCAGATAGATTACGTCCCTTGGGAGTAATAAAAGACATCAGAAGTGAATTTTATATCATCAAAAGTGAGTATGATTACGCCATTATGACTGGAGTCGGGTGCATTTTCATACTTTAATTGACCCCGTGTAAACAAGGGAGTAAATTGAGATCATAGAATAGTTGACGGTGATTGCAAATTTGGACGTGATTACCGTGCAATAATTCTGAATGATTATGTTTGCTGTTTCACCTTTGGTTAACGGGATACACGAAGCTCGTCGGTGAATATTTATAGCCCCAAAATGGAGTGTGTGATGTTAAGTGATCGTAATTACCTCATTTGCATATGCATACTTAGGATGATTATCACGCACTTGTTTTGATTATTTGATAGTCTCCATTATTTGGCTTTCCATCTCATTTTTTAATTATTGTGTATTTTGTTCATGTTTATTTTTTACTCACTTTTTCATTTAAAAAGTTACATATTTGCTAGTTACATATCCACTTTGACTTATAAGTTGATTGGATAAGTTAAAAGGAGAATGACTAGAAAAGAGAATAACTAGAAAAGAGTATAAGTAGAAATGAGAATAACTAGAAATGGGAATAAAAAGAAAGGAGAATAACTAGAAAGGAGAATAACTAGAAAGGAGAATAACTAAATAGGAGAATCACGAGCAATGAGAATAACTAGAAATAATAACTTTTTGCTCTATCTCCATCTATTTATCTATCTATCTCTCTCTCTCTCGCACTCGCTCCCTCTCTGTCTATCTACCTACCTAACTACCTACCTATCTATCTAACTAACCTCTATCTCCCTCACTCCCTCTCTACCTATTTATCTATTAACCTACCCAGCTATCTATCTATCTGTCTCTGCATCTAACTATCTCACACTCCTCTTCCTCCCTTCCTCCTCTCCTCCTTCTTACCCATCCCTCTCCCTCTTTCTCTTTCCTTCCCATTCTTCCCTC
>BOPN01003362.1:96058-98558 GCA_017312705.2 Penaeus japonicus | reverse complement strand
ACATCCCAGGATTATCCTCATTGCCACATTTTGCATTACTTCTAGCCTTCTAATTGTTCGGGATGGCTGTGTTATTAGAGCTGGTGCAGCATAATCAATGAGGGGTCTTATGTAAGCTGTATACGTCATTCTTACAATTCGTATGTTTGCCCCCGAAGTTACATTATTGCCAGCAACTGCTCGTAGGGCAGCTAATCTACTCTTACATTTTTGATTGATCACCTCAACATCTTCGGCCGTATGTGGAATATTTACTCCGAGATATCGAAATGACTCAACCTGAGCTATACTATCGCTATCTATATTGAACTGTTTATCTCGATCTTTTACATTGTGACTATATACCTTGGTCTTATCTATTGAAATAATCAATCCTAGTTCATTGCAGACCGTCGATATTGTCTGCAGTGCACATAAACAGTCTTGATAATTTCTAGCATGAATCAGTATATCATCAGCATAGCTTATGATCGTGGCATTGGCTTGTTGTTTGAAACGTCTGATAAGGGAGTTTACCAAAACGTTAAATAACAGAGGGCTTAGGACTCCCCCTTGGGGGGTGCCGAGCGACATGGCCTTCTGTTCGCTCTTATAACCTAGAGAGAGGAACAAAGACAGACAGTCAGAAAATAAAAAGACAAAGAGAAAGAGAGAGGGAGAGGGAGAGAGAGAGAGAGAGAGAATAGGACAGAGACAAACAGTCAGAGAATAAGAAGCTCACATACAGAGAGAGAGAAATAAAGACAGAGGACGAAAAAGAGTAAAGAAAGAGAGCCAGGGATCTTCATCACATCAGTGGAAAAAACAGCAATCTACCTCTCCCATCTTTCACCTCTCATCCCCTCTCCTCCCACCACCCTTACCTCTCCACCCCCTCCTAATTCCCACAACCCCCACCTCTCAATCCCCGCTCTAACGATGAATCCCTCACTCTTCCACCTTACAACCTCTCATCCACAGGTATTCCACATGTGTCAGTACAGCAGCCAGAAGAGCTCGTTCCTCTGCCCCAACGGAACCATCTTCAACCAGTTAATCCTGACGTGCGACCACTGGCGGAACGTGGACTGCGAAAAGGCGCCCATCCTTTACGACGTCAATAAGAAGCTTTATCAGGGGGTCCAGGTGGGTGGGCTTCTGCTGTCGAAGTTGGGTTTTATTATGTCACTTTTATTATTGTCATTATTATCTTGTTGTTATTGTTATTATCGTTATTATCATCATTAGCGTTATTGTTATTATCATCATTATTGTTATAACTATCATTATCCTTATTAGTATCCTTAACATCATCATTATTATCATTATCATTATTATTATCATTGTCATTGTTATTATCATCATCATCGTTAATATCATTATCATTATTACCATTATCCCTACTATCATCATTATCATCATCATCATCATCATCACCACCACCGTTACTGCTATCATTACTATCCGTATTATCATTAATATTACAATTATTATTTTATTATTGTATTCATTATTGTCATTATCAATTAGTAGCAGCAGTAACATTGTAGTAATAGTAGCAATAGCAGTAGTAGTGGTTATAGCTGTAGTAGTAGAAGTATTGTTATTATCCTTATTTATACCGTTATTGTGATTCGTTTGGCCTTTTAATGAAACAGATAAGGTACAAAGGGCAAAAAGCAACATCGCAAAAGAGCTTTTAAGTTACATAGAAATGCGAATGCTATTATGATTACAAACGTCGTATCAGATTGAGATCAAATCTAATTACCATAATGATTCATCATTACTTCAAAACTAAAATAATATTGTAACCCTTATAATAGCTGTTTATTAAAATAATGATTTATCATTACTTCAAAACTAAAATGATATCGTAATCCTTATAACAGCTGTCCATTATTTCCAGAAGAAGGACAGATACCACTATAAACGGAATGTGAACCAGAAGGACTCCGAGCCACAGAAAGCTCTGAAGACCAACGGCCATCAAATCCCTCACGCACACTCAGCAACGCCCACGGAAGGTCATACGAGGAACCGGCATCAGAAGAGGCTTCCTCCTCCACCAGACTTCACCTCCTCCTCCTCCTCCTCCTCCTCCTCTTCTTCTTCCTCTCCTTCCTCATCTTCACTCTCTGCCTCCCCCTTACCCTCTTCCTCCTCCTCCTCCTCCTCCTCCTCTTCTCCGTCTTTCTCCTCCTCCACCTCTTCTCCGTCCTTCTCTTCCTCCACCTCTTCTCCGTCTTTTTCCTCCTCCTCCTCCTCTCCGTCCTTCTCCTCTCCTTCTTCCTCCTCCTCCTCTCCATCCTTCTCCTCTCCATCTTTCTCCTCCTCCTCCTCCTCTCCTTTGACGTCGCCTGCTACACCACCTCCCAAGGCTCCAACCTCCCTCGAAGTTCAAAAAGACTCCTACGTTCCCACGCCACAGACGACACAGCCCCACGTCGTTGATCCGTTCAAAGTTCAACCATTCTTGCCATAGTTCACGAGTTTGTTATTGATGACTTGTTTTACGGGG
>BOPN01003362.1:56058-61058 GCA_017312705.2 Penaeus japonicus | reverse complement strand
ATAGACAGACAGATAGCTAAACAGAAAGATAGACAAAAAGACAAACAGATGGATAGATAGATCAATAGATAGATAGATATATCAATAAATAAATAGATAGACAAATATAGATATAGATAGATAGATAGATAAACAGATAGATCGATAGATAGATAGATACGCCAAACACCACAAAGTTATCACAAATCATCAGATGAGGATTCCACTATGGTTGCATTATTCTATTTTTGTTCAGTGTAATTGAGAGCAACTCCTGCAACACTGCGAGGAGAGAGCTTGCATACTGATCAGTTGCATTACAACTTTAGTCAGAGGTTAAACCCTCACTGTGGATCCGACGGGTACTGCTCGATTGTGTGGTTGTGATAGGGTCTGGTTGTGGTTGTAGGAGGGTTAGAGAATGTGGGAAGGTGTGGTTGTGGGTGAGAGTGTTGTAAGTGTGGGTTGATATGGTTGTGTGGTTGTGGTAGGGTCTGGTTGTGGGTTTATATGGTTGTGTGGTTGTGGTAGGGTCTGGTTGTGGTTGTGGGAGGGTTAGAGAATGTGGGAAGGTGTGGTTGTGGGTGAGTGTGGGTTTATATGGTTGTGTGGTTGTGGGAGGGTCTGGTTGTGGTTGTGGGAGGGTTAGAGAATGTGGGAAGGTGTGGTTGTGGGTGAGAGTGTTGTAAGTGTGGGTTTATATGGTTGTGTGGTTGTGGTAGGGTCTGGTTGTGGGTTTATATGGTTGTGTGGTTGTGGTAGGGTCTGGTTGTGGGTTTATATGGTTGTGTGGTTGTGGGAGGGTTAGAGAATGTGGGAAGGTGTGGTTGTGGGTGAGAGTGTTGTGAGTGTGGGTTTATATGGTTGTGTGGTTGTGGTAGGGTCTGGTTGTGGGTTTATATGGTTGTGTGGTTGTGGTAGGGTCTGGTTGTGGGTTTATATGGTTGTGTGGTTGTGGTAGGGTCTGGTTGTGGTTGTGGGAGGGTTATAGAATGTGGGAAGGTGTGGTTGTGGGTGAGAGTGTTATAAGTGTGGGTCTATATGGTTGTGTGGTTGTGATTGGGTCTGGTTGTGGTTGTGGGAGGGTTATAGAATGTGGGAAGGTGTGGTTGTGGGTGAGTGTTGCAAGTGTGGGTAAATATGGTTGTGTGGTTGTGGTAGGGTCTGGTTATGGGTGTGGGAGGGTTAGAGAATGTGGGATGGTGTGGTTGTGGGTGAGAGTGTTGTAATTGTGGGTTTATATGGTTGTGTGGTTGTAGGTATTTTGTATGGTTGTGTAAGAGAGTGTGGTTGTGGTTGTGAGTCTGGATTTTATGGGTGGATATGTGTAAGTGTTGGTTTGTTATGGTTGTTAGGTTGTAAGTGCGTGTGGTTGTGGGTTTAGGTGATCGTGTGGTTGTGTGGTTTTGGTGTATGGTAGTGGGTAGGTAGGTAGGTGTGTGTGGATAGCAGGCTTTGGTTGTAAGTGTGTGGTTGCCCATGTTTTTGTTTGTTTGTTTGTGTGCGTCATTGTATGGTCGTTGGTAGGTAGTTGTAGGTAGGATAATAGATGTGTTTGTATTGCTGTGTTTATTTATTTGTAATTTGTAAGTACTGGTTGGTTTTCTTAAAGATATTCAATGATATATGTAAACACAGAAGATAAATTTATTTTGAGATATTCATTTACGTGAATATATATTTCATTCTTATGAATTCCTACGATTTTTTTTTATCTTCCCTCATTACCTCTCCCCCATTCAGCTTTCCTCACGAAAACCCTCATTCTTAATCCCCGTTTAACTACTACCCATGATTCTTAATTGATGTTACTCACTCGCGCGCCCATTCACAAACCCTACTCGCCTTTAAGCCCATTCCGAGAAACGCAGAAAACCCATTCATAATTTCCATACTCTCAGCCCCCAACTCCCTCCCCCCCTCCCCCTAACCCCCCCTCGCAATCCCCCCATCCCCCCCTCCCTCTAACCCCCTCGCAATCCCCCCATCCCCCCTACTCCGCTCTCCGTCAATACTTCCGGAAGACCCATGTAGCCATTTTCATTCCCCATTTTCGCCTTCTTCTCCTTATTTTCCTTATTCCCCATTCTAATCCCCCACACCCCTTACATTCTATTCTCGCAACCCCCCTTCATTCCCTTCCATAACCCCATTCACGCCCCCCCCCCCCACACACACACATGTCATATTCTAACCACCTACTTTACCACTACCCTGATCCCCCTCCCCCCATCCTCTCACAAAACCCATTCTTGCCCCCCTACCCTCTCTCCCCTCCCCTCTTCCTTGTTAGCCTCCCATTTTTCCTAGCCTCCCACATCTCTCTTCTCACCCTCCCCATCCTCATCTCCTTCCTCTTCCTCTTCCTGTTCCTTTTCCTCTTCCTCTTCCCTTTCCCCTTCCCCTTCCCCTTCCCCTTCCGCTTCCCCTTCCCCTTCTTCTCCCCCTTCCCCTTCCTCCTCCCCTTCCTCTCCCCCTTCCCCTTCCCCTTCCTCTTACCCTTCCCCTTCCCCTTCCCCTTCCCCTTCCCCTCCCCAACACCACAGCCCGTGCATGAGTCATGGGTCAGGCATGACGTAAGAGAACAACCCCCCCCACCACCACCACCCTCACCCCTTTCCCCCTACACCCCACTCCCCTCGCCCTTTCCTCCTACACCCCCCTTCCCCTCGCCCCCTCCCCCTCGCCCCCTTTCCTCCTATACCCCATTCCTCCTACACCCCCTCCCCTCGCCCCTTTCCTCCTACCCCCCTCCCCTCCCCCCCCCCGCGGCAGTATACCTTCAATTCCCTGAAACATAAACCAGCAACTTTTCCCGCCGCTGCCTGAGGTGGAAGGACGAAGAGAAGGCTCCGAATTTCACTTAAACTTCACGCGTTTTTTTGTTTTTTTGTTTTTGTTTTTTTTATGTTTTCCTTTTGGTGTGTGTGTGTTGTGTCTTCCTCTCTCCTCCTGCTGTCCCTATCCCCCTCGTTCCTTTTTCTTTCCTTGTCTTTCCTTTTCTTTCTGTCTTTCTGTTTCTTTTATTTTTATTTTTTTTTTTTTCTTCTTCTTTTCCTCTCTAATCTTCCTTTCCTCTCTTCTCCTCCTTTTCCTTTCCTTTCTTCTCCTCCACTTTCTTTGCTCTCTTTTCCTCCACTTCCTTTGCTCTCTTCTCCCCCACTTCCTTTCCTCTCTTCTCCTCCTCATCCTTCGTTTCTTCCTTCTTCCTTTATTTCCTTTTCTTCTTCTCCTTTATACCTCTCCATTCCTTATGTGATTTATCTATTTACATAATTATTTCATTAGTTGCTTTTTTCTTTACTTTCCTCTTATTCTTATTCTTTCGTTGATATTTGTTTTTGTTGTTCTTGTTTTTGTTTACCTCTTTTGTTGATCTGTTTATTCTAGATATTTGAAGTAAATTATATAATCAATATGGTCGTGCAATAATGATTCTTATTCATAATTAATATTCTGTCAATATTAATGCATTCATCTACCTATCTATTCAGTTGCGATTATCTTGCTATTCACTATCTATCTATCATCTTAACATTATCTTTCCTATTTCTCTTACTTCATTATCATGTTATATTTCTTATCATTTTGTTTTATTTTTGTTTTAGTCTTTATTTTCTTATCAATTATTCTCTTCGTTTATTCTTTTCTATTTACATCTTATTCTTGTTTAATATTTTTATTTGATTTTTTTTTCTTTTTTTTTTTTTTTTTTTTTTTTTTTTTGTCTTCTTTTTTCAAGTTTATTCTAGTTCCTCAACTAAAAAAAAAAATAGAAAAAAAGCTTCACTTATTGTAAGCAAAAAGAATAACAACAACAGAATGAATAAACAAGTAAATAAGTAAATCAGTAAAAAATAATCATGATAATAAATATGGAAATATGGCAAATATTGATAAAGTTAATCACAATGTTAGTCATACCGATGATAACAACCATGATGATTTAAAAAAGATGATGAATATGATGATGATTGACGATAATGATAATGATAATAACTATGATAACACTAACAATGATGATGATGGTAATAATAATGATGATGGTGATATAACGATAACAATTGCGACGATAATGATAATGATAAAAATTATAAGAATGATAATAATCAAAATTGTAATGATAGTTATAATTATAACAATATAACACTTAAAATGATGATGATTATCATAATGATAACAATAATAAAAAATAGGAAGAATTATAACATTAATTATGACACTGCTAATCATCAGAACAAAAATAATATGAAAAAATAAAGATAGAAAATAGTAATAATGATAATAATGATAATAACAATAATAATACAATTCATAATCACTGTGGTAATAATGAGGATAATAAAAATAACAATGACAGTATAATGAAAACGAAAATATTTCCAAAAACGAGTCGGTTGTGAACTGAGTTTGTGAGTGAAAAAGGGAAGGAGGGAGGGAGGAGGGGAGGGGAAGAGGGGGAGGGGGGGAGGGGGAGATGAAATATTGAGCCACGCCTCCCGGCCTCGGGTAAACGCCCCTCGCTTCCTTCTCCCCATTCCCCTTTTACCTACTCCCCCTCCCCCCCCTCCCCCTACTCCTCCTCCTTCATCTGTATATCCCTCCCTCCATTCTTTCTCTATCTTTACCTTCTTCTTCATGTCTTCCTGTCTCTCTCTCTTCACTTTCCTTCCTTTTATCTTCTCCCCCCTACCTTTCCCTTTTCATACTCTACCGTCTCTCTCTCTCTTCCCCTCTTTATCCTCCTCCCCCTTCATTTTCTCTCCCCTCCTTCTTTACTCCCTCACTTTTCCCTCCCTTCGCTATCCTCCCTCCCCAACCCTTCTCTCTCTCTCTATCTCTATCTCTCTCTACAAATTCGTATAGTAGAATGAATTAGTGTTGTTTTCGATTGAAGTATTATGAACCGAGTGATTATATACTTATTGCTTATTTCATATTATTATGATTATCATTGTTATTGATTATGATGTCATTTGTGAGAACTTCTGTTATGTTATTATCATTATTACTATTATTAT
>BOPN01003362.1:40000-55958 GCA_017312705.2 Penaeus japonicus | reverse complement strand
TGAGATTCAGAGGTTGGAGAGGTGGGAGAGGGAGTGGGAGGTAGGGGGGTTGGGAGTTAGAGAGAGGATGGGGATGGGGATGGGGGGGGGGGGGGGGGGGGAGGCGCACCCCTTGAAGGATCTGAGAATATTTAAGCTTCTGGGAAAAGATGGCGACCCGAGATAAAAGATAGCAAGAATTAGCTGCAGATTTGTTACAGCGAATACCGCCAGGTGTCACCACTCGTGTATTAGAGGGGGGAGGGGGGAGGGAAGGGGGAAGGGGGGAGGAGGGGGATGGGGGGGAAGGAGGGAGGAAGGGGGGAAGGGGGATATAGGAGATAGGTGTGTAGTTTTGTGTGTGTGTGTGTGTGTGTGTGAGTGTGTACGTTTGCGAGAGTCATTCAGCAAATCTGTATTCATTCTCTTCACCAAAGGTCTGCTGCTCCTGTCACTACTACTACTACTACTACTACTACTACTACTACTACTACTACTGCTACTGTTATTTCTACTACTAGTACTTCTAATAACATTAATGTTGATCCATCTACTATTATTACTTCTCTTACTATTATTGATGCTAATGCCGGTACTAGAGAGAGGGGATAGAGAGAGAGGGAGAGAGAGAGAGAGAGAGAGAGAGAAAGAAAGAGAGAGAGAGAGAGAGAGATAGAAAGAGAGCGAGTAATGGATAGATAGATAGATAGAGAGAGAGAGAGAGAGAGAGAGAGATGGTGTTGGGAGGGGGAGGCAGGGAGGCATTGCAGAGGACGAGTATTCACGCCCCTGAGGTGGCCCATGATTGATGTTACGAAGGACATTTCCATCAGTCAAAAGCAACCAAACCAAAACCAAAATCCCTTGAAAACGCTACCTTACCCCTGAACATGGGAGTCCCAAGCGTAAACCAGGAATACCACATCCATACAGACAAATAGACCAATAGACAAACAAAAATAGATCAAAATAATACATTACATCCGATCCTAACATCAACAAACCCCAAAGAACAGATAAAGAAAAGAAGAAAAAAAAAAACATTATTAAAAAAACATTACTAAATAAACATTATTAAAAAAAACATTATTTAAACAAATATTTAAAAAAAACATTATTGAAAAAACATTACTAAATAAACATTATTAAAAAAAACATTATTTAAACAAATATTAAAAAAAACATTATTAAAAAAACATTATTTAAAGATATATATATTAATAAAACATTATTTAAAGATATATATATTAATAAAACATTATTTAAAGATATATATATATATTAAAAAAAACATTATTAAAAGATATATATTAAAAAAACATTATTAAAAAAAAACATTATTAAAAAAAAAAATTATTTCCACTCCCGAAAAAAAAGAAAAAAAGGGCGCGCCATAGCCCTTAGTATCCATAGCTGCTCCTCCTGCTGTTGCTGAAGAAGAGAGAGACCATGGAAGAAGCTGCCTGGGACACCTTCGCATCCTGGTTGGACTGAAGGCTTTTGAGGCTCTCTAGGCCGCCCACGCCCTCTACTACGTGGGCGGTAGCTTCCTCGTTCTGGGATTTCTGTAAGGGCGGGAGGGGGAGGTAGTGATTGGAAAATTGTAGGTTTATTTTGGGATTCTCTGGACAGAAATACTTGCGGTGTATATTGCATATTACGTGAAATCAAATTAGACCAAGGAATCGGACTCAAAAATGTTTGTTGATAATGGATATATTAATGAAATAGAAATAAAACGTGAAGGTTAAAGAATGGAAATTATTACTACTACTAAATTATTATTACTGCTAAAACTAGTACTATTGCTGAAACTAACTGCTACTGCTTCCACAACAATTATTGTTCCTACCACAAATACTGCTACTACTACAACCATTACTACTATTACTATTAACATCTACTACTCCAAGTACTGTCACTACCACTACTACCAAAAGTACTTCTAATACTGCCACTATTACCACATAACTACTACTGTCAACAACACTACTACTATTACAATAACAACTATTACTATTAATACTACTTCTGTTACAACTACAACTATTACTACTACTACTACTTCTGCTAATACTTCTACTATTACAACTACTACTATTACTACTACAACTACTTCTGCTACTACTTCTACTGCTCTAACTACTACTATTACTACTACTACTTCTGCTACTACAACTACTACCACTACCTCTGCTGCTACAACTATTACTACTATTACTACCACTACTACTACTACAACCACTACCACCACCACCACAACTACCACTCACCCACTCACTCACCGTAAAGACATTACTGAGAGCCTCCAGACCGAGCATGACCATAGCCACTTCCTGCGACTTGAGCAAGTGGCAGAAGGAGGTCACGGCGCCGAGAGACATTAGCATTGACACCTGTTCCTCCGTGCCGCCCGAGACCATGTTGCAAAGCGCCCACGCCGCCTCTTTCTGCAGTTCGTTGTCTCGCTGTTGCAGGAGGAGCAGAGGGTGGTGGTGATGGATTTGGGATTTAGGTGTTTGTTAGTTTTTGTGGTTTGTGGTTGTGGTTGTGGTTGTGGTTGTGGTTTTATGTTTGTTGTGGTTGTGTGTGGTTGTGTGTGTGTTTGTATATTTTTGGTATGGTTTAATCATTATGATTGTCATTATTATGTTCATTATCATTACTGCTATTAGAAATATTAACATTTTTATCATTATCATAGTCACCATCATCATTATTAGCATTTTCAAAATCATTATTATCATTATCATCACCACTACTATCATCACCATCATCACCATTACCATTATCCTTATCATCACTACCACTACTACAATCACCATCACCATCATCACCATCCCCCCCTCCCCCCACCCCTTACCTTCTCCACAGCCGTCATGAGAGCTGGCACCACCTGCACGTCAATCACCATCTGTATCTGGTTCGGGGTGCCAGCTGTGACATTTGACACGATCCAAGCCGTTTCACTGGCTATCCCTTGGTTGGAGTGGCTGAGAAGGTCCCTGTAGATGGGCAGAGCTCCTGACGTCACTACTGCATCGGTCTGTAGGGGGCGTGGTTATAAAACGAGACTGTAGGGGGCGTGGTTATAAAGAGAGTCTGTAGGGGGCGTGGTTATAAAGAGAGTCTGTAGGGGGCGTGGTTATAAAGAGAGTCTGTAGGGGGCGTGGTTATAAAGAGAGACTGTAGGGGGCGTGGTTATAAAGCGAGACTGTAGGGGGCGTGGTTATAAAGAGAGACTGTAGGGGGTGTGGTTGTAAAGAGAGACTGTAGGGGGCGTGGTTATAAAGCGAGACTGTAGGGGGCGTGGTTATAAAGCGAGACTGTAGGGGGTGTGGTTGTAAAGAGAGACTGTAGGGGGTGTGGTTGTAAAGAGAGACTGTAGGGGGCGTGGTTATAAAGCGAGACTGTAGGGGGCGTGGTTATAAAGCGAGTCTGTAGGGGGTGTGGTTATAAAGCGAGACTGTAGGGGGTGTGGTTATAAAGCGAGACTGTAGGGGGCGTGGTTATAAAGAGAGACTGTAGGGGGCGTGGTTATAAAGAGAGACTGTAGGGGGCGTGGTTATAAAGAGAGACTGTAGGGGGCGTGGTTCTAAAGCGAGAGAGTTCAATTTTTTTTATTACTACGGTTATCGTTTTAGCGATATCATTATTATTATTATTATTATTATTATTACAGTATTATTAGTATTAGTATTATCATTATTATCATTTTCATTATCATTGTTATTTTTGTTGTCATTATCATTATTCTCGTTGTTATCACTATTATCATCATTACCATTTTTCTTATTACCATTTTTATTAGTAGTATTATTTCTATTATTTTCATTACCATTATAATATTTTTTAGTATTATCATTACTATCATCGTTATTATCACCATTATCCTATATATATATATATATATATATAAGTCTCCCTCCCCTAACCCTTTTTCTTCTGATGAAACCGTATTGCCTCTCTTTGGATATAGCAATGATGCCTTCCATCATGAATGTATAAGTTGAAGGACGAGAGACAACGGCAAGCTTGATGCGACCAAACTACATTTTACAACTAGACTTTTCTGCTACACTGGACCAGAGCAAATGCACATATATATACATACATACACAAATACATGTATGTATATATACATATATATCTATATCTATATCTATATCTATATCTATCTATATAAATAAATAAATAAATATATATATATATATATATATATATATATATATATCATAGTCTCCCTATTTCCCTATTATAATACGAAGAAAACGGATGTTCTCGTTAGTACCAGATAGTGCTCGACCCTCCCCCCACCCACCCACCCCACTCCCCCACCCCACCCCCCGTATTAACAAAAACAAACTAGATAAACAAAAAGACGAGTAAAGACGTCAACCAAACCACATAAACAACACCACATAAGCAACACCACATAAGCAACAACCACCCACATAACACACCTGGTGATGAGAGCCAGCCGCTATGCTGCCGGTGGCTCTGAGTGCCGCTGTGATGACCTTCTCGTCCGGTGAATATAGGCGCTGCACCATATCCTTCACCACACCACAGTCTATCAGTTCGTTGATGCTGTCAGGACCCATGTCAGCGAAGTATGCCGCCGCCCACAGGGAGTCAGCTGGCGGAGAGTCAGCTGTCAGCTTGTTTTTTATATTTTTATTCGTATTTGTTTATTCATTGTTGTTATTGTCATCGTTATCATTATTATTATTATGACTATCATTACTATCATCATTCTTATCTTTATTATTATCATTATTATCATCACCATTATTCTTATTATTATTACTATTGTCATCATCATTATTTGCAATAGTTGCAGTATCATCATTATAATAACTGTTATTACTTTTACATACATTATGATCATCATTAACAATGCAATTATTGTAACTATTATCATGATTATATTATTAATGATAATAAATAGAATATCAGTGATAATGGCAATCACCATAAGGGGTAGCAGTAACAATAATAATGATGATGATGGTAATAATAATGATAATAATAATAATGATAATAATAATAATAATAATGATAATGATAATAATGATAATAATAATAATAATAATAATAATAATAATAATAATAATAATAATAATAATAATAATAATAATGATAATAATAATAATAGCAATGATAGTAATAATAATAATAATAATAATAATAATAACAATAATAGTAAACATACATATTAGTATTTTCATTTATCATTTTCATTACTATCATTATTGTTCATCACTGTTACTATCCTAATCGTCACCATCCTCACCATCGGAATCCTTACCACATCCTCCCCACATCCTTCCCACATCCTGCCCACATCCTGCCCACATCCTCCCCACATCCTGCCCACATCCTTCCTACATCCTTCCCACATCCTGCCCACATCCTCCCCACATCCTTCCCACATCCTTCCCACATCCTTACCTTGTACTTTAACATCGAAGTGAGACACGAGTTTCTTAATGGCCTGAGCGCACATCTTCCTATCATCCGGTGAAATGACTGGATGTTTGACCCGGAATAAGTTTGTGATGACCCAACACACCTGCCTCGCGATGGAAGCCTGTGGAGGTCAGGTCAGGTTAGAGGTTAGAGGTTGGTTGTGGTAAATGTAGAGGAATGCAATATTGAAAGATATGGGGTTTATATATATATATAGATAGAGAGAGAGAGAGAGAGAGAGAGAAATAAGAATAAAATACAGATTAGAAGATTTTTTAAAATATTCCAACCTCCACAAATGATGGTATAATGAATCAAAATGAGATTAAACATTACAATTAACATTGCAATTACACCGAATAGTAAAATATGACTTAACATTAGAATTAGATTAATCATCATAACCGGACTAAATTGACCAACTACATCAACACTGCAATATCCTTACCTTGCAATAAGACTAATCATAATTTAATATTATTCGAAATATGACAATTACATAAAACGAACTTAAGTAGGAAAGGTAGATGACACACTATAAATACTACAATCACCAGAATTAGACTAAACACTGGAATTAAGCTCAACTTTGCAATTGCCACAATCATCTTAATTAGAATTAGAATTTAAACTAGAATGTATACTCCCCTCTCTCTTCTCCTTTATTCTTCTCCCTCTCCCCTCTTTATCCACCTCTCTTTTCCACTTTATTCCTCTCACTCTCCCTTTTTCCTAAATTTCTTCTTCTTCCCCCTCTCTCCCTCCCTCTTTCCCCTCCTTATCCCCCTCTCCCTCCCCCTCTCCCCTCCTTATCCCCCTCTCCCTCCCCCTTTCCCCTCCTTATCCCCCTCTCCCCTCCTTATCCCCTCCTTCTCCCCCTCTCCCTCCCCCTTTCCCCTCCTTATCCCCCTCTCCCTCCCCCTTTCCCCTCCTTATCCCCCTCTCCCTCCCCCTTTCCCCTCCTTATCCCCTTCTCCCTCCCCCTTTCCCCTCCTTATCCCCCTCTCCCTCCTCCTTTCCCCTCCTTATCCCCCTCTCCCTTCCCCGTTCCCCTCCTTATCCCCCTCTCCCTCCCCCTTTCCCCTCCTTATCCCCCTCTCTCTCCCCCTTCCCCTTCTTTCCCCCCCTCTCCCTCCCCCCTCTCATCTCCTTATCCCCCTTGAGAGGGAGAGAGAGAGAGAGAGAGAGAGAGAGAGAGAGAGAGAGAGTGAGAGAAAGAGACAGAGAAAGATAGATAGATAGATAGAGATAGATAGATAGAGAGAGAGAGAGAGAGAGAGACAGAGATAGATAGATAGATAGATAGATAGAGAAAGAATGGTAGACGGAATAAGCGGGAGATAAAAGATAAATAGAAGTAAAAACAAAAAACAAAAATACTAAAGGAAATCAAGAATGAAATAAAAACAGAGAGAAAGAGAGAGAAAGAGAGAGGGAGAAAGAGAGAAAGAGAGAGAGATAGAGAGAGAGAGAGAGAGAGAGAGAGAGAGAGAGAGAGAGAGAGAGAGAGAAATAAGATTACAAATAACATTGCTCTTACACCGAATAGTAAAATATGACTTAACATTAGAATTAGATTAAACATCATAACCGGACTAAATTGAACAACTATATCAACACTGCAATATCCTTACCTTGCAATAAGACTAATCATAATTTCATATTATTCGAAATATGACAATTACATAAAACGAACTTAAGTATAAAAGGCAGATGACACATTATAAATACTACAATCACCAGAATTAGACTAAACACTGGAATTCAGCTCAATTTTACAATTACCACAATCATCTTAATTAGAATTAGAATTTAAACTAGATTGTATACTCCCCTCTCTCTTCTCCTTTATTCTTCTCCCTCTCCCCTCTTTATCCACCTCTCTTTTCCACTTTATTCCTCTCACTGTCCCCTCTTCCTCCACTTCTTCTTCTTCCCCCTCTCTCCCTCCCTCTTTCCCCTCCTTATCCCCCTCTCCCTCCCCCTTTCCCCTCCTTATCCCCCTCTCCCTCCCCCTTTCCCCTCCTTATCCCCCTCTCCCTCCTCCTTTCCTCTCCTTATCCCCCTCTCCCTCGCCCTTTCCCCTCCTTATCCCCCTCTCCCTCCCCCTTTCCCCTCCTTATCCCCCTCTCCCTCCCCCTTTCTCCGCTCTCCCTCCCCCTTTCCCCTCCTTATCCCCCTCTCCCTCCCCCTTTCCTCTCCTTATCCCCCTCTCCCTTTCCCTTTCCCCTCCTTATCCCCCTCTCCCTCCCCCTTTCCCCTCCTTATCCCCCTCTCCCTCCCCCTCTTTCTCCGCTCTCTCCTCCCCTTTCCCCCTCCTTATCCCCCTCCTCCTTCCTCTCCTTATCCCCCTCTCCCTTTCCCTTTCCCCTCCTTATCCCCCTCTCCTTCCCCCTTTCCCTCCTTATCCCCTCTTTCTCCTCCTCTCTTTCCCCTCCCATCCCCTCTCCCTCCTCTCTTTCCCTCCTCATCCCTTCCTCCCCCTTTCCTCCTTCCCTCCCCTTTCCTCCTCCTTATCCCTCTTTCTCCTCCTTTCCCTCCTTATCCCTCTCCCTCCCTTCCTCCTTATCCCTTCTCCTCCTCTTTCCCCCTCCTTATCCCCTCTCTCCTCCTTTCCCTCCTTATCTCCCTCTCTCACTCCCCTCCCTTCTTTTCCTCCTTATCCCCCTCTCCTCCCCCCTTTCCCCTCCTTATCCCCCTCTCCTTCCCTTCCTCCCATCCCCCCTTTCTCCTCCCCTTTCCCTCCCATCCCCCTCTTTCCCTCCCCTTCCCCCTCCCATCCCCCTTCTCCTCCCCCTTTTCCTCCTTATCCCCCTCCTCCCCCTTTTCCCTTATCCCCCTCTCCCTTCCCCCTTCCCCCTCCTCATCCCTCTCTCCCTCCTTTCCCCTCCCTTATCTCCCTTCTCCTGCCCTTCCTTCCTTTCTTCCCCCCTTCCTTCCCCCCTTTCCCCTCCTCTTATCCCCTCCCTCCCCCCTTCCCCTCCCTTATCTCCCCCCCTTCACCCCCCCTTTCCCCTCCCCTTATCCCCCCTCTCCTCCCCCCTTTCCCCCCTCCCATTCCCTCCCCACTCCCTTTTCCCCTCCTTATCCCCCTCTCCCTCCCCCCTTCCCCTCCTTATCCCCCCTCTCCCTCTCCCTTTCCCCCTTCCTTACCCCCTCCTCCCCCTTTCCCTCCTTATCCCCCCCTCCCCTCCTTTTCCTCCTTATCCCCCTCTCCCTCCCCCCTTTTCCCCTCCTTATCCCCTCCTCCCCCCTTTCCCCCTCCTTATCCCCCTCTCCTCCTTCCTCCATCCCCCTCCTCCCCTTTCCCCCTCCCATCCCCTTCCCTCCCCTCTTTCCCCTCCTTATCCCCTCTCCCTTCTCCTTATCCCTCATTATCCCTTTCTCCTCCCCTTCTTCCGCTCTCCCTCCTTTTCCCCTCCTTATCCCCCTCCCTGCCTTTTCCTCCTCATCCCTCCTCCCCTTTTCCTTCCTTCTTATCCCCCTTCTCCTCCCTCCCTTTCCTCCTTATCCCCCTCTCCTCCCCTTCCCCTCCTTATCCCCTCTGTCCCTCTCTCCCTCTTCCTCCGCTCTTCTCCTCCCTTTCCCTCCTCCCCTTTTCCCCACCTATCCCCATCCTCCCTCCCCCCTTTTCCTCCTCATCCCCCTCTCCCTCCCTGTTTCCCTCCTCCTTTCTCCTCCTTATCCCCTCATTATCCCCTTTCCTCCCCCCCTTTCCCCTTCCTTATCCCCCCTCTCCCTCCCCCTTTCCCCCTCCCCCCTTTCCCCCTCCTTATCCCCCTCTTCTCCCTCCCCCCTTTCCCCTCCTTATCCCCTTCTCCCTCCCCCCTTTCCCCCTCCTTATCCCCTCTCCCTCCCCTTCTCCTCCTTATCCCCCCACATCCCTTTTCTCCCTCCCCCCTTTCCCCTCCCTATCCCTCTTCCCTCCCCCTTCCCCTCCTTATCCCTCCTCTGTCCCCCCCCCCCCCGTCAACTCACGGGCGTGGTGACACTCAGGAGACCGACGAGTGGCTTGACGAGTCCCTCTTCAATCGCTCGATCTCGACACTCCGGTCCGTCACCCACGATATTGCCCAACGCCCACACCGCCTGCTCTCTCACGCCCGCGTTCTTGGAACTCAGGAGCTGGATGAGGATCTTGATCGCACCCGCGTCTGTTTGGGCGGGAAGAAGAGGAGGAAGGGGTGAGTGGGGGGTGGGGTGTTAGGTGGGGTGTTGGTTTGTTGGTTTGTCGGGGTGGGTAGGGGTGGGTGGGTAGGTAGGGGTGGGTGTTGTATGAGGATGGGGGGTTTGGGGGGAGGGAAGGGGGTTTGGGGGGAGTGGGGGGAGGGCAGGGGGTTTGGTGGGTTGGGTGTGGTAGGGGGAGGGGTGGGTTTGGAAGTAGGGGGAAGGGGTAGGGGTGGTGGATGATGGTAGTGGTGATGATGGTGGTGACTGAGGTACAGGTGGTTGTGGTGAAGGTACAGGTAGTGGTGATGGTTGTTTTGAGGACGGTTGTGGTGTGTTAGTGGTAGATACGGTGTTTGTAAATGCACTGGTAGGGACGGTGGTAAGAACAGTAGCATGAATGTTAAAGTGTGGTTGTGATGAGGGTAGAGGCAGTGATGGTGATAATATACATCACATAATCATCATCATTTCCCCAAATCAAAACTCGAATCTATACGCTCAACTTTGAAGAAGTAAAAAAAAGAAGAAGGAGAAGGAGGAGGAGGAGGACGAGGAGGAGGAGCAGGAGGAGAAAGAGGAGAAGGAGGAGGAGGAAGAGAAGGAGGAGAAAGAGGAGGAGGAGGAGGAGGAGGAAGAGGAGGAGGAGGAGGAGGAGGAAGGGGAGGAGAAAGAGGAGGAGGAAGAAGAGAAGGAAGAGGAGGAGAAGGAGAAGGAGAAGGAGAAGGAGTAAGAAGAGGAAGAAGAGGAGGAGGAGGAGGAAAAAACACGAAAAAAGGAAGAAAAAAAGAAGAAAAAAAATCACACGAGAACTGAAAATGGCAGAGAGCAACAAGACTCAAATTGCAAGCACGCTTCGCTTCGCCTGAAAATAATCACCCAAATTAGAGTCTGAAAACCTTCAATTTCCTTCTTATCAAGTCTCATTTGATTCCGACTTGTTTTTCGTTTATATGCTGTTTATCATTCTTTGGTTTATACTTGATGTTATAGTATTTGTGTCAGTTATCGTATCCTCTACATAAACACACACACACACACACATACACACACACACACACACACATTCTTTCTCTTATCTCTCTCTTCCTTTCCTTTCTTTCCTATCTTTATATCTTATATCTTCCTATCTTACTCTATATTTTACTTCCTTCTGTACCCACTTTCTTTCTTCATCTATATATTTTCTTTCCTTCTTTCTTTCATTACTTTCTTTTCTTTATTCCCTTTCTTTCTTTCTCTTCTTTTATTTATTGTCTTTTTTCCCCCTTCTTTCCTATCTACTTTATTATATCTACCACTTTCTTTCTTTCATTTCTTTCCTTCCTTTATTTTTTTCTTTCTCTTCTTTTATCTATTGTTTCCCCTTTCTTTCCTATCTACTTTATTGTATCTATCACTTTCTTTCTTTCATTTCTTTCCTTTCTTTATTCCCTTTCTTTCTTTCTCTTCTTCTTTTATTTATTGTATTTTTTCCCTTTCTTTCCTATCTACGTTATTGTATCTATCACTTTCTTTCTTTCATTTCTTTCCTTCCTTTATTATTTTTTTCTTTCTCTTCTTCTTTAATTTATTGTTTTCCCCCTTTCTTTCCTATCTACTTTATTGTATCTATCACTTTCTCTCTTTCATTTCTTTCCTTCCTTTATTCCCTTTCTTTCTTTCTCTTCTTCTTTTATTTATTAGTTTATTATTTTTTCTTTATTCTTTTTTCCTTTCTCTTCTTCTTTTATTTATTGTATTTTTCCCCCCTCTTTCCTATCTACTTTATTATATCTATCACTTTCTCTCTTTCATTTCTTTCCTTCCTTTCTTCCCTTTTTTCTTTCTCTTCTTTTATTTATTTTATTTTTCCCCCTTCTTTCCTATCTACTTTATTGTATCTATCATTCTTTCCTTCCTTTATTCCCTTTCTTTCTCTTCTTCTTTAATTTATTGTCTTTTCCCCCTTCTTTCCGATCTACTTTATCGTATCTATCATTCTTTCTTTCATTTATTTCCTTTCTTTCTTTCTCTTCTTTTATTTATTGTCTTTTCCCCCTTCTTTCCTATCTACTTTATTGTATATATCACTTACCCACAACAGCGTTGGTGTGCTTTGACTTCCCCGAGGCTATGTTGGTCACAGCCCATGCCGCCTCCAGCTGGAGTTCGGGCCTGGAGGAGGAGGAGGAAGAAGAAGAGGAGGAGGTGGAGGGGGATGAGGAGGAGGAGGAAGAGGAGGAAGAGGAGGAAGAGGAGGAGGAGGAGGAGGAGGAGGAGGGGAGGAGGAGGAGGAAGAGGAGGAGGAAGAGGAGGAGGAGGAGGAGGAGGAGGAGGAGGATGATGATGAGAATGAAGAGGACTAGGGAGGGGAGAAGGAGGAGAGAGTGAAGATGATCAGGGAGTGACAATGATGATGATGATGAGATGATGGAGTGCTATGATGAATGACTTAGTGATGCTAAGATAAGATATTTATTATTATTTTTATTTTTAAAGATCATATTATTTATTTATATTTATTATTATTTATTTATTTATATGATGATGACATTAAATATTATTATTTATTTATTTAAAACATTATGATGATGATGTATTTATTATTATGATGATGACTCCAGATGATGATCATATTTAAACATTATTTACTATTTATATTTATTTATTACTAAAATGCATAAATGATGATGATGATGATGATGACTGTGATGATAAATGATGTAAAATGATATTACTATTATTTTATTTTTATTTATTTAATCATATTTATTATTATTTAAAATATTGTTGATGACAAAAACAAAAACAAAACAAAACATTACATTAGAGGGGGGGAGGGGGAGGGGGAGGAGGAGAAGGAGGAGGAGGAGGAGGAGGAGGAGGAGGAGGAGGAGGAGGAGGAGGAGGAGGAAGAGGAGGAGGGGGAGGAGGAAGAAGAAGAATGGGGTGGAGGAGGAGAGGGAAAATGAGAAAAAAAAGTAGAGGGAGATAGGAGGAGAAGAAGAGGGAGATGGGGGAGAAGAAGAAGAGGGAAAAAAGACAAGAAGGCAAAGAAGAAAAGGGAGAAAAAATAGCAGAATAAATGATATGAGAATATCAATTTAAAAAGATTAATGCAGTATATGAGAACTTATAAACTACACATACACTATCTTTCTCTTTCCCTCTCTCTCTCTCTTTCTTTCTGTACACGCACACACGCACACACACACACACACACTTATATATACATATATATATATATATATATATATATATATATATATATATATACACAGATAGATAGATAGATAGATAGATATAGATATATATACACATAGCATACCCCATAAAAATATTCGAGCTAGCACGCATTCCTCCCTAACAATTCATCCGAATTCTCAAAAGAGATTCAAAAAATGATCATGAAATCTATCACGAAAAAAAGAGAATAAGAAAGAAAGAATAAAAAAAAGTTTTCCCCGAATGAGAAACTCACTCATCACACACACGCACACAGCGGGCCGTCACGCATACCTCTTCGCTCTTGTTTCTCCGTCTGGCACGGCGACCTCGCGTTACTCATGTGGATTTCCTTTATATATGTGCTCTTTCTTTACTCACGTGTTCTTCTGTTCTTGATTTATTCTTTTTTTACTCATGTCGATCTTTCGTCTTAATGTTATTCACGCGTTTGATAGTTATTCATGCATTCTTTCGTTATTCATTTAATCTCTCTGTTATTCATGCTGTGATTCCGGTTTGTACTTATGTGTTCTTTAGCTTCTTATTCATCTTTTCATTACTTATTAATTCTTCTGGTTCTCATTCCGTCTTTCGTTAGTTAATCACGTGTCTTTCTATTATTATTCAGTCATCGTTACGTTATTCACGCCACCATTTTGTTCGTTAACCGTGTGTCTTTTTATTACTCACGCGTCTTGCGTTACTCATTTAGTCCTTCCTTATCTCATGCGTCCTACGTTGCTCATTCATACCTTCCATTTCCCACCCACGCGTCCTTTCATGGCTTATTACGTCCTTTCATTACTCATTTAATCCTTCCATCCTTACTCACACGTCCTCCCGTTACTTATTCTTCGTTACTCATTTAATCCCTCCTTTACTAACGCGTCCTTCGTTACTCATTTAATCCTTCCGATACTCAAGCGTCCTTTCAATACTCATTATGTCCTTCCGTTACTTATTTAATTCCTCCTTTACTCACGCGTCCTTCGTTACTCATTTAATCCTTCCGTTACTCACGCGTCCTTTCATTACTCATTATTCAATCCCTCCTTTACTCACGCGTCCTGCCTGGCCATGCACTGGACGAGAGGCGGAAGGATGCCAGCCGCGATCAGCTGATTGACCGGCGGCCGCGGCGAGGAGAGCAAATGGCGGGCTTCTTCGGCACTAATCAGCTGACGTCTTTTATCGTGACTTTTCAGTCCTTCCACTATGCCTTCTTTCGTCTCTGATATGTCCTCTTCGTCGCTGTCTTCGTCTTCTTCTTTTTCTTCTTCTTTTGGTGTTTCTCCTTCTTCTTTGTCTCCTGTTTTTTGGTCTTTCTCGGTTTCTGTGTTTTGGTCTTCTTCGCCGCCGCCGCCATGTTTTTCATCGTTTTCTTCGGCTCCGCCCTTCTGGAAAGCGTTTTTATTATGGTTATATTTTTTTTGGAGAGAAGGAAAAATGGCGTGATGTGAAGACATACATGATCAAAAACTGATAATCAGATCAAATAAGGTATAAAAATACAAAAGATATAAAAGGTAAGGAGTGACAAAAAGTGATTCGAGAAAGTGAAGTCAAATGGATTCTGAAAAATGGACGAGGGAGAAAATCATTTTTAAAAAAGACAAATTTAGGGATCAAATATTGAATAGAGAACTGAAGTGAATTCTGTAGATTAAATAAATTAAAAGAAAGGATGGATTTCAATATTCAAAATAAAAATAAGACACTCTTGACAATGTAAATAAAGTGATAACAGGGTTGAGATTAATGATAATGAGGATAACTACAAATTATAAAGATTATATAGAAAGCGGTGAATTATCATAGTAGTTATTTTATGTAAAATGTATTATGTTGGATATAAATAAGGGTGATGAAATAAATAAATATAACAGTGATTATAATGATAATGAGATGATAATGACGAATAACACTAATAATGACAATATGAATATCAATATAGTAACGAAAATAAATATCGTAATAACAATGGCATTATCACTTAGCGTTATAACGATAAAGACAATGAGAATAATAATAAAAATGATGATATTATAGCGATAGGATAATACCAACAATTCCTATCATCCTTATTGTTATCATCACAATAATAATCATCACCATCATCATTACGGAGGTTAATGGAGGAAGTTTTATTTACCTGCTTCTCCTCCTCTCCCGATATCTCCTGCTCATCGTCTGCTTTCTGCTGTAATGTAATCATGCACACTTACAGTATACTAACAACGACATATGCAGAATGTACTAACAAAGACATATGCAGAATGTACTAACAAAGACATATGCAGAATGTACTAACAAAGACATATGCAGAATGTACTAACAAAGACATATGCAGTATACTAGCAAAGACATATGCAAAATGTACTAACAACGACATATGTAGAATGTACTAACAAAGACATATGCAGTATACTAATAAAGACATAATCCAGCATTCTATCGAATACATATACAGTGTACTAGCAAAAACATAAACAATATACAAAAAAAGTCCAGTATACTATCAAAGACACAGTCAGTATACTTATAAGGACATACAGAGTATACTTATAAGGACATACACAGTATACTTATAAGGGCATACACAGTATACTTATAAGGGCATACACAGTATACTTATAAGGACATACACAGTATACTTATAAGGACATACACAGTATACTTAAAAGGACATACACAGCATACTAAGAAAGACATACACTAACAAATATACTAAAACGTATAGCAAAGGAGTCCATTTATGCGAAATTGTAAGAAGGAAAGTGGTACGCATAATTGCAATAATAATAAACGTGCATGCAACATATCATCAGATTTAAAAAAAAGTAATATGAGGGATGGTAATGATAAGGATAATGATAATAAAAGGGAAATAGGAAGTTTTAATGATAATAAAGTTCAACAAGGGTCATGATGGTGATGAAAATGATGAACAAAAGTTTATGATGATATTGATAATACGTATGAGTCATGATGGAATAATAATGATATGTATTACTGATACAAAAAAGATCAACCATATCAATGATAAAAACTGTGATGATACGTGATAAGAATTATAATAAAAATCATATTGAAAAAGATAAAAGCTAATAATATAACATTATGGATGATA
>BOPN01003362.1:20000-25000 GCA_017312705.2 Penaeus japonicus | reverse complement strand
CTCAAAAAAAAAAAAATCTCAAAATGAAAGTGCCTACAGTCTCAAAATTTTAAAAAAAATCTAAAAATGAAAGTGCCTACAGTCTCAAAAAAAAATCTCAAAATGAAAGTCTCTAAAGTCTCAAAATAAATAAATTTACAACTGAGGCTCCCACGACAAACCCGCCAAGAACAGCTGCGCGATTCCAACAATACATTCCAGGTGACTATAGCAACCACAATGCGATTCCCAGATGCGAAATTGTTTTGTCTTGGGATCCCAGACTTTTTTTTTCCCGTGACTCGGTCTGTCTTCATTATTGTCATTGTCGTTCGCTATTATCAGTGGTATTGTTATTATCATTATCGTCACTTATCTTCATTATTATTTTCATTATTTATTGTCGTTCGTTATTATCAGTGGCATTATTATCATTATTATCACTTATCTTCATTATTGTCATTGTCATTATTTATTGTCGTTCATTATTTTCAGTGTCACTCCTATCATTATATCACTTATCTTCATTATTATCATTGTCATTATTTTTGTCGTTCGTTGTCAGAGGCATAATGATTACTTTCATTATTAATATCTTTATCATTATAGGTATTTTCATCACCGTTATATAAATCATCATCATTGTCATTATTATGATTAACACCATTATCATTGCTATTATTAGCACCATAATCGTTATTATTGTTACTAATGCTATCATTTGAATCATTATTTTTTGTCATTCATATCACTATCTTCATGATCATTATTATCATCATTACAGTTACTGATGTTGATATCATTATCATTTTTACTATCATCATTATAATCATTAATGTCATTGTAGTTTTTATTATAATCATAATCAAATCAACATTACTGTTATCATCTTTATTGTACCTATCATCTTTATCATTACCATTATCAGTTTTAAATCATAATTTATAGCTTTCAAACACGTTGCTATTTTGCATTTTCAGCAGTGCTTGCTTTCAAAATATCTTGAGGAGGAGTCATGCACGCACTGATAAAGCTCGTTTTTTTTTTTTTTTTTTTTTTTTTTTTTTTTTTAGATCAGGAATATGTATCTGCTTTACTGACACACGGGCGCACATTCATACCCGCATACTTGATTCCTTGCTTGCTTGCTTGCGAGCGAGAGAGCGCACGCGTGTGTCTGCTTGCGTGCGTGCGTGTTTGTTTGCGTGCATGGGTGTGTTTACTTGCGTGCGTGCGTGTCTGTTTGCGTGCATGCGTGTGTCTGCTTGCGTGTGTGTGTGTGTCTGCTTGTGTGCGTGCATGCGTGTGTCTGCTTGCGTGCGTGCGTGCGTGTGTATGTACGTACGTGTGTCTGTGCCTTTTACATCATAAACATAAATGGATAATGTAACATTGCTTTAACTATATTTGCCAGCATATACGCCCACTGTTTTTGCCATCTTCTTATCATTGTAGATTTCGTTGCAATATAATCTAGCATTGTAACCATCACCACTTTATCGTTATTAGCATCAGTGCCAGCGACAGCGAGCGGCGTAATAAAACCTATATTATCATCATTATCGGCCTTGCTACTTATTAATAGCAAAAGTGTTATATATCATTTATCACTGCTATCACGATAAAAATCTCCATAATTGTATCTACTGCATTCTGCTTCATCAGCAATACTATATCACTCATGTATATACGCACGTACATAGCTTAAATATACATACACACACACATATATTTCTATCTATATCTATATATATATATGTATATCTATATCTATATATATATATATCTATGCCTTTACTTTATTTTATCTATATCTGCCTATCTACACACACACACACACACACACACACATATATATATATATATATATATATATATATATATATATATATATATATATATATATATATATATATATATATATATATATATATATATATATATATATATATATATATATATATATATATATATATATATACATATATACATATATACATATATACATATATACATGAATATGAATATAAATATATCTATATCTATCTATCTATATATATATTATATATACATACATACATAAATATATACATATATATATACATATATATAGATGCACATACATATAAACCCACCATATTTCCTACAAAACAAAAGCAAGAAGAAAAGCACTTATACTCAAAGCAATATAACAAAAGGAGCCGCCGTGACGCAACACCATCACGCCACATCAATAAAACGCCCACACATGTATGGTTGTGGTGGTGGGCGACAGGATACGCCTTCGATTATCGGTATGGCGTCTTTCTACACACGTATGGTTCATTCATTATTCACGTAATGTCATTACGGCGAAGTTATGGTACCACTGTGGGGGGAGCTGGCTGGGACTTTTCACCATGCTAAGGAGTTCGATAATTGGTTACTATGTTATTTTATGCCTATTTCATCTATACTCATGCAACGTGTAGAATGGGCAAGAGACACTCTCATGCGTAGAAAGGATCACTTTGCAATCATGCATATTGCACTAAACACTTCCGAATGCTGATAGAGGCTTCTTTTTTTAACCTAAACCCATGCCATTACCACTAACAGACTCATTACATATTCATGAATAACCCGTATTCCACCCGCTCACTTCGCTCACAAACTCACTCGTTCCACCTGCATGGTCTAGCTTTGTATTCTTGTAAGTGCACGCATATTGCACAGCTTCGGTCGCACGTACATCATAGCCTACATACCTACATACGTGACACCCTCATGGAACAGATCATGCTTGCAGATCAATAAACACAAACAAATGGCTCAGTGGTGGGGCTCAAGTCATGGGGAAAGGCATTTTTTAACTTCGTTTTCTTTTTCTTTTTTTCTTTTCTTTTTTTCTTATCACGAATATTGCATACATCACATTTTAAAGAGAAACATGCACTTTCACGAAGTCGAGGTCACTATTGATTCCGTAAACTCGAGTATCAATTTCACACACACGCACACACATTTATACACACTTACACACACACACACACTCCCATGATCCTTACACACACACACACACACACACACAAACACACACACAAAAAAAGCCAAGCGCATGCATAAGCATAAACAATATTATATAAGAAAAGGGATCTTACTAGTGTTTTCTTCAAGTAAAGTTGACATTATTAAGTAGTGACGAGTAGATACGCCTTCTTACTTACAAAGACCTTTTTTACGACTTGGTAAATAGTTATTAGCACATCATCACCTCCAATCTTATTGCAATACCTAAATAACACTTTGAGAAACTCACTTTAGTTAGTTCGAATATATCTTTAAAAATCGACAAACATAATAAACCAAAAGAATATTCCAGTAACATTCATATTCCTGTGAATACCGTTTTAACACTAACAATCAGCTGCATAACAATGTTTTTGTTTGATTTATTTCAAATGTATTGAAAACGTATCCAGAAACCCTTGAGGACCACGGAGTGTAAGCGACCTCCCACCACCGGGTGTACGTATCAACTAAAGAGGGTGGGCGATTGAACGCTAAAATGGACCCTGAGTTCTTTGCGTTCATTCTTCGATTGTGTTGATGAAATGAACCTATATGTTAAGCGTGAGCCTTTTCTTGTATTTGTGATGGTAGTATGAAGGGTTATTTCATTTCATTTCATTTCATCATCATCATCATTATCATCAACTCTCTCTCTCTCTCTCTCTCTCTCTCTCTCTCTCTCTCTCTCTCTATATCTCTATATATATATATATATATATATTTATATATATTTATTTGTGTATATATATATTTACACATATATATTTATATAAATACATACTTATATATATATATATATATATGTATATATATATATGTTTATATATATATTAATATATATATATATATATATTTATATATATATATATAAATACATATATATAGATATATATTTATATAAATATATATATATATATATATATATATATATATATATATATATATATATATATGTATGTATGTGTGTGTGTGTGTGTGTGTGTGTGTGTGTGTGTGTGTGTGTGTGTGTGTGTGTGTGTGTGTGTATCTCTCTCTCTCTCTCTCTCTCTCTCTCAGTAACTCTCTCTCTCTCTCTCTCTCTCTCTCTCTCTCTCTCTCTCTCTCTCTCTCTCTCTCTCTCTCTCTGAATCATGCCAATGTTAATTAATTTTTCTATTTATTTATCTGCTTGTCAGTCTGTTGGCTACAGTTTCTCAGTTTATTCGTGTCCCTATCTATCCATATATCTATCTATCGATCTATAGATACATACCATGCATCAGCTAACCCGTTGCAACTTGATCCTCTTTAAACCATAAAGAATATTAGAACGTCAAAGTTACCTTAATTAAACCACTAAAGTCTATTAAAGGAAAAGTTGATACCGAAAGAAGATTAATGACATCAGCTTTGCCAATTCAATTATATTAGTCAACGGTATTCTGCCCTTGTATTTCAGCAACTCTATTTAGATAAAGTCTTTATTTTGTATTGTTGTATCCAGTTTAATCTGATACTCATTTTTATATATTTTTTTCTATCCATTATTTGGTTATCCTTATATTCTTTATCGAAGATTATATGCAAATTACGCGCCGGTTTAGGTTTACTGGTTCAAGGTGTGTTGGTAACACTGCCCGGTTGCTTCACCACACTGTAAACAATAGAGTTGGTTGAGAGCCTGTTGCTATTATTGCAAATTGAATATTAATATTGTTTCGTATATCTAATTGTATTATTAAATTAAATATGTGGTTATTTGAGAACTATGTTTGTCGTTTAAACAAGTTATCGACTGGAAAATTTTTGAACGCAAAATCATTATGACAGCGTGCGCCATTTTTTTTTTTTTTTTTTTTTGAACGATGATAATATTCAACCACATTTCCCATTCCTCACCGTACCCAATATTCACCTCACACTTATCCTACTGTATGTCCCTTATCCCTTATCCCATGAAACTTAGACCTCACCATATATTCCTTTGAAGC
>BOPN01003362.1:5000-7500 GCA_017312705.2 Penaeus japonicus | reverse complement strand
TAGAGGAGATGACAAACAGTAAGAGTAATGAAATTAGCAGGGATCCACAAGAACTGAGTGCATTAGGTATGCCAGACAATGATGTGCAGATCGTGGAGGAGTACCAGGATGAAGATCTGGAGAGCCCCTTGCCAGTGAAGCAAGCTAGGCTGACCACTGTAAAGGCATCTCGTAACCAGAGGACGCCAAAACATCATGCCGGAAGTCGCCTGAGTCTTGAGAATGCCAGGCTGTTGGGGGACATCACAGAATCTTTGCATGCGACCCTTGGACAGATCCTGGAGTATGTCATGGTTGAGGCGTATGGAGACTTATGGACGTCAATCGTGATCCACAAACCTCCCTGGACGCTGCAGGAGATCTTCTATTGTTGGGACAAGCACTGGTTGGCTGTCATGATCGAGAGGTTCCCAAGAGACTTGCAGAACCTAGTGAAGAAGATCCGGCTAACGCTCAAAGCAAACATTAAGGAGGAGGAGGACATCACAATCCTCAAGAAAAACGTAGAGCTGCTCTACAATTTCTTTAAGAAGGAGCCATACAAGAAGTTTGTAGTACCTCTTCATTCTGATTCTGCCTCGCTGTCCCCTGATGCGACAATGAAGGAAGCCTTAACACCTCCTAGGATGACAGAGACTCAGGAGGAAGCAGTGTTTCCAGAGGAAGTCTTGGGACAGAACACGAAAGGGATGAATAATGTGCAAGAGATGATCAACCATGTTGGCATGCACATTACTCATTTCACGTGAGTAGAAGCTTTTATGTTGTTGTTATAATGGTCTTTGTTTTTCCTATTTTTATCTATTTCAATATCTTTTTCACACAGTTTTATACAGTTATTTTCATATCTTACTCACAGCGTCACATATAAAAGGAATCTCTATCCTACTTTTCTTTTCCAGGGCTTTAATCCTAGATGCCTATGGAAAATCCCATGAGCTTCCAAAATTGAACACAACAACCACAATGTCCCAAGAAAATGCACACTCCAGTGCTGTTAACCTTCACAATGTTATAATGAACATGGGAACAGCAATTGTCAGGTAATATTCCTTCTCTTTGTGGGAGCAGTGAATAGAGTTTTCAGAAGTCTTCTCTTTATAATGCAGAAGTAGTAACAAAACAGCATTACTTAACCCCATATGAGTGGGCTGTTTTCAGTTTTTATCAGCAGTAATTCTAAGGATGATGAAAGCAGTATTTATGATATTGATAATGATTATAATCAAGATAGCTGTAATGATAATGATGATTAGACTGAAAATAATGATAATTAGGTGGACCTAAGCAGTATAAGCTAGCAATTTATATTTTTAGTGAGGACATGGGACATGAAGTGTATTCACTATTGCTATAACCCCCATTTGTATTATGTAATGTGAACACAAAATAGTACTGGCTTACAGAATATCATCTGCATTTTTGAGTAAAGAGAAGTTAACCCATTGTATCTCTGGGACATGCACCATCCTCTAAAGTTTTTATTTTTATTTTTTTTTTACACATAGATGATTCTACAAGCTCCATTTACCCCATTCCTTAATATTGGCAAGAATAGTTTTTATTTCTATACTGTTATTAGCATTACTCATGGACTAGTGTAAACAATAACATAACATCCCTTACTGTACATCGGGTAGACTTAGTCTCATCTCCTATTAACAGTCCATCCTCCCCTCCTTCAGATGTGTCGATGAGACCACAGCCGAGACTGTACAGAACTTTGGAGAGCTCCTGGTCAATTTCTGGGCAGAGGCAAAGGAGCCGTGTCCTCACCTTCCTTTTACTGCAGAAGACATCATGCGTATGATTGCCTCACCCATCGGTCTTCAGTTTTTACAAGTGACTCTACAGGAACTGGAGAAGCTGATAAATGTGTTGAAGTCGGTGCTGGAGACCCATTGAGCTGAAGTAAAGAAATCCATGACCAAAAGTGCTGTGATACAATCTCTCTTTCTTCTTGACGTCATTGTTATGGAGCCTAAAAAAGATTTACATCTATTTACAAGTAATGGATTTGGCTTATGACATTTATTATTACAGTTGTTTATACTTTAGTTTTATTTATTTATTTATTTATGTTATTTCCAGATGCTTTGTTACTGCCTACAAAAGTTCAGGTTGTTCAAATCAAGAAGATTTTTTTTTTTTTTCTTTCCCTTTTTTTCTTGTCTCTTTTTTTCTTGTCTCTTTTTATGTGGATAGTTTGTATAAATATCATCATGATATTGTCGTATTAAAGTTCTAGCTTTATTTGTCTGTTTAAGATTATTTGTTTTACGAAATATATGATTATTCTTTAATTTTATCTGCCTTTAGGAGTGCCTAACAGTCATGTCTGTAATATGCACATTATGCATAGGGATAATTAGTCTGTGATATCTTTATACTCTGTATTTCTCTCTTACTGATGATGTATTATTTTTTAGGTGTTTTATAAATATGTTTATTCATATTATTAAGTCTTTTAAACCTGTTTTGTATTCAATTGTAAGATAGT
>BOPN01003361.1:158646-161146 GCA_017312705.2 Penaeus japonicus | reverse complement strand
AGAGACAGAGACAGAGACAGAGACAGAGACAGAGACAGAGACAGAGACAGAGACAGAGACAGAGACAGAGACAGAGACAGAGACAGAGACAGAGACAGAGACAGAGACAGAGACAGAGACAGAGACAGAGACAGAGACAGAGACAGAGACAGAGACAGAGACAGAGACAGAGACAGAGACAGAGACAGAGACAGAGACAGAGACAGAGACAGAGACAGAGACAGAGACAGAGACAGAGACAGAGACAGAGACAGAGACAGAGACAGAGACAGAGACAGAGACAGAGACAGAGACAGAGACAGAGACAGAGACAGAGACAGAGACAGAGACAGAGACAGAGACAGAGACAGAGACAGAGACAGAGACAGAGACAGAGACAGAGACAGAGACAGAGACAGAGACAGAGACAGAGACAGAGACAGAGACAGAGACAGAGACAGAGACAGAGACAGAGACAGAGACAGAGACAGAGACAGAGACAGAGACAGAGACAGAGACAGAGACAGAGACAGAGACAGAGACAGAGACAGAGACAGAGACAGAGACAGAGACAGAGACAGAGACAGAGACAGAGACAGAGACAGAGACAGAGACAGAGACAGAGACAGAGACAGAGACAGAGACAGAGACAGAGACAGAGACAGAGACAGAGACAGAGACAGAGACAGAGACAGAGACAGAGACAGAGACAGAGACAGAGACAGAGACAGAGACAGAGACAGAGACAGAGACAGAGACAGAGACAGAGACAGAGACAGAGACAGAGACAGAGACAGAGACAGAGACAGAGACAGAGACAGAGACAGAGACAGAGACAGAGACAGAGACAGAGACAGAGACAGAGACAGAGACAGAGACAGAGACAGAGACAGAGACAGAGACAGAGACAGAGACAGAGACAGAGACAGAGACAGAGACAGAGACAGAGACAGAGACAGAGACAGAGACAGAGACAGAGACAGAGACAGAGACAGAGACAGAGACAGAGACAGAGACAGAGACAGAGACAGAGACAGAGACAGAGACAGAGACAGAGACAGAGACAGAGACAGAGACAGAGACAGAGACAGAGACAGAGACAGAGACAGAGACAGAGACAGAGACAGAGACAGAGACAGAGACAGAGACAGAGACAGAGACAGAGACAGAGACAGAGACAGAGACAGAGACAGAGACAGAGACAGAGACAGAGACAGAGACAGAGACAGAGACAGAGACAGAGACAGAGACAGAGACAGAGACAGAGACAGAGACAGAGACAGAGACAGAGACAGAGACAGAGACAGAGACAGAGACAGAGACAGAGACAGAGACAGAGACAGAGACAGAGACAGAGACAGAGACAGAGACAGAGACAGAGACAGAGACAGAGACAGAGACAGAGACAGAGACAGAGACAGAGACAGAGACAGAGACAGAGACAGAGACAGAGACAGAGACAGAGACAGAGACAGAGACAGAGACAGAGACAGAGACAGAGACAGAGACAGAGACAGAGACAGAGACAGAGACAGAGACAGAGACAGAGACAGAGACAGAGACAGAGACAGAGACAGAGACAGAGACAGAGACAGAGACAGAGACAGAGACAGAGACAGAGACAGAGACAGAGACAGAGACAGAGACAGAGACAGAGACAGAGACAGAGACAGAGACAGAGACAGAGACAGAGACAGAGACAGAGACAGAGACAGAGACAGAGACAGAGACAGAGACAGAGACAGAGACAGAGACAGAGACAGAGACAGAGACAGAGACAGAGACAGAGACAGAGACAGAGACAGAGACAGAGACAGAGACAGAGACAGAGACAGAGACAGAGACAGAGACAGAGACAGAGACAGAGACAGAGACAGAGACAGAGACAGAGACAGAGACAGAGACAGAGACAGAGACAGAGACAGAGACAGAGACAGAGACAGAGACAGAGACAGAGACAGAGACAGAGACAGAGACAGAGACAGAGACAGAGACAGAGACAGAGACAGAGACAGAGACAGAGACAGAGACAGAGACAGAGACAGAGACAGAGACAGAGACAGAGACAGAGACAGAGACAGAGACAGAGACAGAGACAGAGACAGAGACAGAGACAGAGACAGAGACAGAGACAGAGACAGAGACAGAGACAGAGACAGAGACAGAGACAGAGACAGAGACAGAGACAGAGACAGAGACAGAGACAGAGACAGAGACAGAGACAGAGACAGAGACAGAGACAGAGACAGAGACAGAGACAGAGACAGAGACAGAGACAGAGACAGAGACAGAGACAGAGACAGAGACAGAGACAGAGACAGAGACAGAGACAGAGACAGAGACAGAGACAGAGACAGAGACAGAGACAGAGACAGAGACAGAGACAGAGACAGAGACAGAGACAGAGACAGAGACAGAGACAGAGACAGAGACAGAGACAGAGACAGAGACAGAGACAGAGACAGAGACAGAGACAGAGACAGAGACAGAGACAGAGACAGAGACAGAGACAGAGACAGAG
>BOPN01003361.1:138646-141146 GCA_017312705.2 Penaeus japonicus | reverse complement strand
GGGGAAGGTGGGGGGAAGATGAGTGAGGGAGGAGGGAGATAGAGACGAGAGAGGGGAAGGTGGGGGGAAGATGAGTGAGGGAGGAGGGAGGGAGGGAGGGAGGGAGGAGGGAGGGAGGGAGGGAAGAGTCAGAAGTAAGGTTAGTCATGAGGTGAAGCACAGAAGGAGAGGAGAAAGGGAAGAAGGGGTGTCGAGAAGAGAAATAGGGGGGTTTCATGCCACCGCACAAAGCGTAGGGTGGGGGTAGATGTGGGGGAAGGAGGGGGGGGGAGGGGAAGTAGCAGCAAGAAGTAGCAGAGTCTCGAGGAAACTTTTGCGATCAGGAGCAGCCGCCGCCGGATGAGGAGCGGGGATGAAAATTAGTGGCCATTAGGACGAGGAGACGAAGAGGCGGGGCAAAACAACGGGGGGGGCGGGGGGGGGTAGCTGGAAAGGGCATGGGGCTGGAAAGGGCATGGGAGGGGGGGGGTCAGCTGGAAAGGGCATGGGAGGGGGGGGAGCAGCTGGAAAGGGCATGGGAGGGGGGTGGGGCAGCTGGAAAGGGCATGGAAGGGGGGCGGGGGGGGGGGCAGCTGGAAAGGGCATGGGACGGGGGTGGGGGGGGCAGCTGGAAAGGGCATGGGAGGGGGGGGGGGAGCTGGAGAAGGCATGGGATGGGGGTGGGGCAGCTGGAAAGGGCATAGGAGGTGGGGCAGCTGGAGAGGGCATGGGAGGGGGGTGGGGCAGCTGGAAAGGGCATGGAAGGGGGAAGGGGGGGGGCAGCTGGAGAGGGCATGGAAGGGGGGCATGGGAGGGGGGGTCAGCTGGAGAGGGCATGGGAGAGGGGGGCAGCTGGAAAGGGCATGGGAGGGGGTGGGGAGAGCTGGAAATGGCATGGAAGGGGGGGGAGCAGCTGGAAAGGGCATGGAAGGGGGGGGAGCAGCTGGAAAGGGCATGGGAGGGGGGGGAGCAGCTGGAAAGGGCATGGGAGTGGGGAGGAGGGGGAGGGGAAGGGGATAATGATAGTAATAATATTAATGATAATGATAATAGTAATAGTAATAGTAATGATGATAATCATAATGATCATAATAAGAATGATAATAACAAAATTATAATAACGATATTAGTAATAATGATGATAAAAACAATGATAATAATAACAATGATAATGAAAATTACAACAATGATAGTAACACAAATAATGGAGATGCTTATGGCGATGACAGTGAAAACAATGATCCTAAACCTCTTCAACTGACTCCCATTGCACCGATGCCCCCGACTCGATCCCAAGCAAAACAAACCAATATCGTTGCAAGCAATCCGTCTCAAGCTCAGCAAGCAGTCAGCATCGGCAAGAGACCCCCCCTCCCACCTCCCACCCCCACCCCCAGAGAAGCCAAAGCAGCGGTTGGATTCATAAGACAACCTGCGGCGGAGTCAGCAGAGTCAGCGATGTCAGCGATGTCAGCAGCGGCTCCTCCCCCCCTCCCCCCTCCCCCCCAATAAGGATGAGAAGGATGAGATTTGGAATCCTCGCGAGAAGAGCGAGGATGCTGATGCTGAGGACGTTCCTCTTACTGATGCTTCTCCTGCTGATCCTCGTTATCTTGCTGACTCTCCTCTTCCGGATTCTTCTCACTGCTGATCCCCCCCCCCCAACCCCACCCCACGCCTTCTGCCTATGACCCTCTCATAATAGCTGCTGCTTCTCCTTCTCCATCTCCTTCTCCTTCTCCTTCTCCTTCTCCTTCTCCTTCTCCTTCTCCTCCTCCTTCTCCTTCTCCTTCTCCTTCTCCTTCTCCTTCTCCTTCTCCTTCTCCTTCTCCTTCTCCTTCTCCTTCTCCTTCTCCTTCTCCTTCTCCTTCTCCTTCTCCTTCTCCTTCTCCTTCTCCTTCTCCTTCTCCTTCTCCTTCTCCTTCTCCTTCTCCTTCTCCTTCTCCTTCTCCTTCTCCTTCTCCTTCTCCTTCTCCTTCTCCTTCTCCTTCTCCTTCTGCTGCTGCTGCATCTGCTGGTCCAGAGTTCAAAGCGAGGGGAAAAGGGGGGATCAGTAGGTCGTCGTAAGAGCAGAGGCGATGCATCAAGGCGCTGTGAAGGGGAAAAAAAGGGGGAGAACAACAAGCTCTCGCGTTCCAAAGAGGGGAAAAAAGGGGACATGAAACAACGTTGAGAAGTCCCGTCGCGAAGGAGAGGGGAGAGCACGAGGAAAGAGCGACAGCGTGAAAACGCCGCGGGAATATGATATAGCCAGCACGTAGAGTCAACGCGAGAGGGGGGGGGAAATTGGGCAGGGAGAGGGGAGGGGAGAGGGGGGGGGAGCGTGAGGACATCGCATCGCAAGGGAGAGAGAGAGAGAGAGAGAGAGAGAGAGAGAGAGAGAGAGAGAGAGAGAGAGAGAGAGAGAGAGAGAGAGAGAGAGAGAGAGAGAGAGAGAGAGAGAGAGAGAGAGAGAGAGAGAGAGAGAGAGAGAGAGAGAGAGAGAGAGAGAGAGAGAGAGAGAAAGAAGGAGAGAGAGAGA
>BOPN01003361.1:113646-121146 GCA_017312705.2 Penaeus japonicus | reverse complement strand
TTCCCACCCGGTCTTCCTCCCCTCCCATCCCACCCCTCCCTTCCCTTCCCACTCCTTATCCTCTCTTTCCTCCCACCCCACCCCCTCCCTTTCCACTTCACCCCTCCCCTACCCACCGCGTGTTGCAGAGTTGAGCACATGACTTTGATGTGGTTAGCAATAGGCTTACCTGTTGGATCGATACACTAAGGGGTGGGTTGGGTTGAGGGGTAGGGGGGGTGGGGTATTGGGGTATTGGGGTAGGGTGGAGGGGGAGGGGGGATGCCTGTCTAGATTGCAACGGGTGATGATTAGTTTATTCGTTTGATTGAAAGCTTGTTCTATTTTTATTCCTGATCTGTTCTTTCTTCTGTCCTTTATTCATTAACTCTTTGTTTATCTAACCTATTTATTTATTCATCCATGTACTTACTTATTTCATCGATCTATATATTTTATCTATTCATGCCTTTTTTTTTTTGGCATCTTCTTTATCTATTTTTAGGGGAATTTCGTACCATGAGTGTGATGGCACTGTTCATGACGTTATTTTTGTGCACTATATTTTTCTTGGAGTCGCTGCAACCCTTTGGCATGGTATATAATATCAATCAATGATGGCTGTGCAGGGGAAAGTGGTAGTAACTGTGACGAATTTGTAGATGATGATAATGATGAGGATGATGATAATTGGAATGAGTATGATAATAAAGATGATAATGTTAATGTTAATGAATGATACTGATGATGACAATGATAGTGATAACAATAATGAATCTCATTATTATAGTAATAATTGTAATGATAATGATAATGGCATTAATAAGAATAAGAAAAACAATGATGATAATAGTAATTATAGTAATGATGAAAGTAATAAAAAGAACAGTAATAACAATAAGGAAATAATGATTCGAATAATGATAATTAGGATAATGATGATCATTATCATTTTATTAGTATTTGTTATCATTATATTTATCATTATTATTATCATTTGTGTCCTTATTATTAATATGTGAATGATGAAAGTAATGATAATAATATTGATAGCGACAAAATTGATGACGATGATAATACGATAATAATAGAATATACATTACTAATGATAGTGGAGGGATAATTTCATATATGTTATCATAGTGAAAATGTAATAATTAAGACTACAAAAATTATGATTTAGGAGAAATTTCACTACTCCCTTCCTCCTCTTTTTCGTTCGTGTTTTCTCTCTCTCTCTCTCTCTTTCTTTTTTTATGATATACTAACAGATATTTTTCTTTTCTTTTTTATTTTAAGGAAAATTACCCTAAATAGACGAGACACAAAGCCGTTAACACAGTGGCGTGTGAGTGATTTATCTCTCCTGTGTCAGCGTGTCAGAAGATCATGAGTCGCTGGTCTAAAACTTTTATCGAAAACATCTTGGGACAGTGGTCTCTATGACGGCAAATTTCTTTCCTTTGTTTTAATTTTGTTTTTGTATTTTTTCCCTTTTTTTTGTCTTTAATATTTTGTTATATATTCTTCCTCTATTTTGTTCGTCTCAATGTCGATTTTTTTAAATCATTTGTTGTTATTTTTCGTCATTAAAAGATACTATAGAACTAAAATAAACCCAAAATACTTCTTTTTTTGGATGGGTATGGGGTGAAAAAACTTTAATTGACTCCACTGAGAGTCATTACCAAATCAGCAGCCATATTTCATAAAGTCTGACATTCTAACTAGTTCATAAGTGCCAAAATCTTTTACTCCGCCCCCGTCTGACTCTAAGTCTTCCATCTTGATCCCTTCATCTCGATTCCTCCTTCCTTGTCTGACTTTCCATCCTTAGTCTTCCATTCTTGGCGGAATTTTCCCATCCTGATTTTCTTCCGTTGGTCGACAATGTCTTCCTGATTTCCTTATTCTCTCGATAATTTCTTCTCCTTTGTCCGTCTGCCATCCTACTGACAAGCTCCTTGAGATTTTTATCTTGTTCTTCTTCTTCTCTGTCTATCTGTCTTGCCTGTTCTTCTCTGTTTCTCTCGGTTTCTCTCTGTCTCTCTCTGTCTGTCTCTGTCTGTCTCTGTCTCTCTCTCTCTCTCTCTCTCTCTCTCTCTCTCTCTCTCTCTCTCTCTCTCTCTCTCTCTCTCTCTCTCTCTCTCTCTCTCTCTCTCTCTCTCTCTCTCTCTCTCTCTCTCTCTCTCTCTCTCTCTCTCTCTCTCTCTCTCTCTCTCTCTCTCTCTCTCTCTCTCTCTCTCTCTCTCTCTCTCTCTCTCTCTTTCTTTCTTTCTCTCTCTCTCTCTCTCTCTCTCTCTCTCTCTAAAATGATATCCTGTTCCTTTCATGACTCTTCTTATCTATCTTTCTCCTCCTGTTTCCTCTATTCCGTTCAGGAGGAAGGGAAAGAATTAAAAGAGGGGGAGGAAGAGGGTAAGGAAGAACAAGAAAATTATGATAATGAGGAGGAGTTAGAGGAAAAGGAGTCAATGGAGGTGGAGGAAGAAGAGAAGAAGAAAGGGGGAGGGGGGGGGGGGCGAGGGGTCGGCTACACTCCGAGATGAATATAGGAAGACAACAGCTGGGTACGCTCCTATCCTTTTGGGAGTTGTACCTGACTGTAAGTAGGTGGCATTTCTCTCTCTCTCTCTCTCTCTCTCTCTCTCTCTCTCTCTCTCTCTCTCTCTCTCTCTCTCTCTCTCTCTCTCTCTCTTTCTGTGGCCTTCATCTTGCTTTCCCTTCTCTTACTCCTCCTCTTCTTTTTCTCCTCCTCCTCCTCCTCCTCTTCTCCTCCTCCCTTTCTCCTCCTCCTCCTCCTCCTCCTCCTCGTCCGCCTCCTCCTCCCCTCCTCCTCCGTTTTCCACATCCTCCTCTTTTTTCTTCTTCTTCACCCTCCTCCTCTTGGTGTTCTTCCCCCTACTCCTGCCTCTTCTTCCTCCTCCTCCTCCTCCTCCTCCTCCCTTTCTCCTCCTCCTCCCCCTTTTCTCCCTCCACCTCCCTTTCTCCCTCCTCCCCTCCATCTCCTCTCCTCCTTCCCATCTCCCCTCCTCCTCCTCCCCTCCCACCTTTCTCCCTCCCCTCCCCCTCCATCTCTTCTCCTCCTCCTTTCTCTCCTCCTCCCCCCTCCATCTCTCCTCCACCTCCCTTTCTCCCTCCCTCCCCCCCCTCCATCTCTTCTCCTCCTCCCCCCTTCCTTTCTCCCTCCTCCCCCTCCATCTCTCCTCCACCTCCCTTTCTCCCCCTCCTCCTCCATCTCTTCTCCACCCTCCCCTTTTCTCCTCCCCTCCATCTCTCTTTCTCTCTCTCTCCTCCTCCCCTTTCTCCCTCCTCCTCCATCTCTTCTCTCCTCCACCTCCCTTTCTCCCTCCTCCCCCTCCATCTCTTCTCCTCCTCCCTTTCTCCCTCCTCCCCCTCCATCTCTTTCTCCTCCTTTCCCCTTTCTCCCTCCTTCCTCCATCTCTCCTCCACCTCCCTTTCTCCCTCCTCCCCCTCCATCTCTCTTCTCCTCCTTTCTCTCTCCCTCCTCCCTCCATCTCTTCTCTCTCCACCTCCCTTTCCTCCCTCCTCCCCCCTCCATCTCTTCCTTCTTCCTTTTCTCCCGCGTACGAACATGCAAGCGAGCGAGCCAGAGAGCTGCTCGCACAAGTACGCCTCCAGTTTGTTCATTTACACGAGTTAATTAGAAAATATTTTATTCCGTTGCTACCCCTGGAACACAAACTCGAAACCCCTAATAACTCGTCTCCAGTTAATTACGACTTCCTTACCACAACTGTAATATTTACACCCCTCCCCCTTTCCTCATCTATCTCCGTGCAATAGCGCTTGCATGCACGATGCTATTGATGCTAGGGTATGCATTGGTTTGTATGCGAGCACGGGTAAGCATATGCGCATACTTATTTACTTGCATATATACATAGACATACATATATACATATACATATGCACAAACACGTACATAAACACATACATATACGCTTATACATACACATACGTGTACACATACACATACACGTATACATACTTACACTCATACACATACGTACACACGCACACACAGAAAAACACACAAACACACACACACACACACACACACACACAAACCCACACACACAGACAAACAAACACCCAAACACACACCCAAACACCCAAACAAACACACAAACACCCAAACACACACCCAAACACACACCCAAACACACACACACACACCCACATCCACGCATCCATTCCCGACCATGTCTATTATTCTCATTCACCTTAACTGCTTTTCTTCCCCATCTTTCTGCCATCGGTACTGGCACGGACATCAGGGCCAGGACGTCACTAATGGCCTCGTATATAACGGCCATTCGTAGACGCGGCAACGTATGCGTCAGGGGGATGTAGCTTCACGTAATCGTTCTTCCATCCCAAGCAATTTTTTTTTTTATTCTCCTCTTCCTTTTTCTTGTTCTTCTGTTTTTTGTTTTTTTCCTTCTGCGTTTTTTTTATTATTATTATCTTTATTATTATTATTATTATTATTATTATTATTATTATATTTTTATTATTATTATTATTTTTTATTATTATTATTTTATTATTATTATTATTTTTTTATTATTATTATTATTATTATTTTTATTCTCCTCTTCCTGCTTTTCTGTTTTGTTTTTGTTTTCATTCTGCGTTTCTTCCTTTCTTTTGCTGGTTCCTGTTCCTCTTTATCGTCCTTCTTCATATTATCCTTCTTATCTTCCTACTTTTCTCCCACCTTCTTCTTTTTCTTCTTCTTCTTCTTCTTCTTCTTCTTCTTCTTCCTTCTCCTTCTTCTTCTACTACATCTCCTTCTTCTCCTTCTTTTTCTTCTTCTTCATCTTCTTTTTTTTCTTCTCTTTCTTTTTCTTCTTCTTCATCTTCTTTTTTTTTCTTCTTCTTCTTCTCCTTCTCCTTCTCTTCTCCCAATACTTTTTCATTTTTTAAATTTTCATCTTCTATATTCTTTCTGTTATTCGTCCTCTATTTCTTCCCCCTCCTCCGGTTCTTCGGCTTTATTCATCCTTTTCCATTTTCTCTTATTTCTCCGCCTCCCCCTCTTCCTCCTCCTCCTCCTCCTCCTCCTCCTCCTCCTCCTCCTCCTCCTCCTCCTCCTCCTCCTCCTCCTCCCCTTGCTCTTCCTCCTCCTACCCCTCTTGCCCCTGCTCTTCCTCCTCCTACCCCTCTTGCCCCTTCTCCTCCTCCTCTTCCTCCTCTTTCTCCTCCTCTTCCTCCTCTTTCTCCTCCTCCTCTTCCCCATCCCCCTCCTCCTCCTCCTCCTCCTGCTCTTCCTCACTGACACTGATGTAATGCACCGTCCAATGTTTTAGGAGTTTTCTTTGCTTGTTTGTATTTTGGTTTTGGGCGTATTGGTGGGGAAAGGGAGGGGGGGGGGGGCAGGTGTTTGGGGGTGGGGGGGGTCGAAGAGAGGATATATGTCCGTATTAATTTGGGAAGAACGAACGTTGGTAATTTATTATTATTATTATTATTATTATTATTATTATTATGATATAAAGAAAGACAAGAAAAGGTAGGAAGGTGTAAAATGTTAATGATTCGTCTGTTTATGTTGTAAATTGATAATCAACTATATTTCAACATGGGTGTGTTTGTTTACGGAATTAGGAACATCTTTCGAATATGGGAATAGATTATAGACAATATTTATCATAAACATCATGGGCGAAAAGTACGAAATATAAATAAAAAGAAGCAGAGAAGGAAAAGAGAAAGAGAGAGAATTAAAAAAGAAAAAGAAAAAAGAAAAAAAAAAAACATACGAGGTATAACCCTTCCTAAGACCCTTAACTCGATCATTAAAACTCTCGCGAACCGAAGAGTAAAAAAAAAAAGAAAAAGAAAAAAAAAAAGTGACGATCGTAATGCGGAGTGAGAAGAGGATCGGAGCTGTCGGCGCGGGATCAGCATCTGGGCCAGAAAAGGATTCGAACCCATTAGCCCGATGCTCACACTCTCACATCTGTCGCTTATAGTGGATCCGGGTCCCCGTTGTCCTCCCCCCACCTCCCCCTACCCCTCCCCGATCCTCTACCTCTCCCAGCCAGCCTCTTTCTCCCCTGTCCTTCTCCCCGCCCCTCTCCCTCTCCCCCATCCTCTACCTACCTTCCCCCACCCCCAGCCAGCCTCTTTCTCCCCTGTCCTTCTCCCCGCCCCTCTCCCTCCCCCATCCTCTACCTTCCCCCCACCCTCCCACCTCCAGCCAGCCTCCTTCCCCTCTCTCTCCCCCATCCTCTACCCCAACCAGCCTCTCTCTCCTCTGTCCTCCTTCCCCCCCTATCTCTCCCCCTCTCTCCCCTGTCCCCCACCCTCTCTCTCCCACTCCCCCACCCATACCACCCACCCACCCAGCCACCCGCCCACACCCCCACCCCGCTCTTCCCACGGAGGCTAATGTCGTGCTGATGCTGCCCTGGACACGCGCAGAAGGGACTTCTTGCTCTTGCTACGCTCGACGTCACGATGCTGTCGAGGCTCTCTTCGGCTTTGGGGGCTATTGGGTAGCTGTTGGTGTGTCTGTCGGTCTTGGCTGTCTTGTCTGGTTGTCTGTCTGTCTTATCTGTCTCTTTCTGTCTTTGTTTGATATGGAGGTAAATGATGTCTTCATTTTTTTTACGTATATTTTATTCATGTATGGAGAGAAAGAGAGAGAAAGATATATATATATATATATATATATATATATATATATATATATATATATATATATATAGAGAGAGAGAGAGAGAGAGAGAGAGAGAGAGAGAATCCCATGTTAATCAATCTATCTATCTATCTCCCTCTATATATATATCTATATCTATCTATCTATCTATCTATATATGTATGTGTGTGTGTGTGTGAGTGTTTGTAAACACACACACACACACACACACACACACACACACACACACACACACACATATATATATATATATTTATATATATATATATATATATATATATATATACATACATATATGTATCTATATCTCCTTTACAACTATTATGCACCGATATCTATATCTATGACTATATTCATCTCAACTTTACAGTTTTATTACCATTCTACAAATGCAGAATTCATGCATCTATGTCGGAATGAAAATGAGAATATGAATAGAATAATCAAATAAACGATTTAAAGACAACAGGTGTCATAAAAAAAAAAAAAAAAGATCTGAGACCTTCGTCTCTCTTACATCACGATACATAATACATACGCCATTTACATATTTAACCTCTTAACCACCTCCAAACTTCAATGGAAAATTATCATAATGTATGAGGAGAAGGAAAAGCTCTAATTAACTATCAAGCTGATGTGTGCGCTAAGTCACCTGGACAGATTTGACTCGGGAAGTTTTTAAGCGCGTTAAGATTTAAGCGCCATTTTCTCTCCAAAAACAAAGGAAGCGCGTCACTCTCGCAGGCGCTTTTGGCGGGAAATTGAGGTGTGGTTCCAGCTGATTTGCGGTCTAAATGGATTCATAGATTGGCGAGAGAGAGAATACG
>BOPN01003361.1:103646-106146 GCA_017312705.2 Penaeus japonicus | reverse complement strand
ACCCCTCCTTCTCCACCCCCCTCCCAAACCCACCTTCTCCCCTCCACCCCCTCCTTCTTCACCCCCCCTCCAAACCCACCTTCTCCCTCCCACCCCCTCCTTCTCCACCCCCCCCTCCAAACCCACCTTCTCCCCACTCCACCCTCCTTCTCCCCTCCCCCTCCAAACCCACCTTCTCCCCTCCACCTCCAAACCCCCCTTCTCCACCCTCCAAACCCACCTTCTCCCCCTCCACCCCTCCTTCTCCACCCCCCCCCCTCCAAACCCACCTTCTCCACCCCCCTCCCTTTCTCCCCATCTCCCCTTCTTCTCCACCCCCCTCCCTTTCTCCCCCTTCTCCCCTTCTTCTCCCCCCCTTCCCCTTCCCTCCCCCCCTCCCCTTCTTCCTTGCAAGACCCCCAAGCCGTGCAATGGAGCTTTTCCTGTTCTGACACTCAAGCCTAGAGATCTTGTCGCCTGTCGCCTTCCTTGCTCGAGACGTTCAATGTTGACAAGTTTTGGAATTCTGAGTCGATGAAGGCCTTTTAGGGGGTGGAGTTTTCGTTTATAGATATTTTTTAAAATTGTAGTAGTAGTAGTAGTAGTAGTGGTGGTGGTAGTAGTAGTAGTAGTAATAGTAGTAGTAGCAGTGATAGTAGTGATAGTATTAGTCGTAGTAGTAATAGTATTAGTCGTAGTAGTAATAGTAGTAGTACTAGTAATAGTAGTGATAGTATTAGGAGTAGTAGTAATAGTAGTAGTACTAGTAGGAATAATAACAGTAGTAGTGGAGGTAATAGTAGTAGCGGCAGCAGTAGAAGTAGTAATAGTTGTAGTAGTAGGAATAGTAGTAGTAGTAACTGTAGTAGGAATAGTAATAGTAGTAGTAATAATAATAATAGCAATAGTAGGAGTATTAGTAATAGTAATAGTAGTAGTGGTAGTAATAGTAGAAGTAGTAAGTAATAGTAGTAGTAATGGTAATAATAGTAGTAGTAATTTTATTTTTGTAGACTAATGCGTCAACAATGAGCGTAACCAAACCAATCATAGGCCTGTTAATAAGAGTAGACTCCCGTTCTCCCGTCTGCTCCACCTTTCAAAGTAATGAGGTCTTTTAGCGTACTATAGGAACTGTTGTGGCCATTCAAAAACACTGGCGTAAACACTTTAGAATGAATGGATGTCTTTGGGTGAAGAAGTCAGTTTTTTGTCCTTTTTCTAAAACGTGATAATTTCTTAAGGTGGGAATTATCGAATGTGGTAGGTCAATAAATGATGATGGAATTCGTTCAGGATTTTTTTTGTTATTGTTGTTATTCGCATTGGCGGTAATAATACTCGATAAGCATTTTGTTCTTTTTTTCAATATATATAGCTTTCGATATGTAAATACAGAAGTCCAAAGAAAAAAAAAACTCGATTCAAAGAAAAGAGAAAGAAAAAAGAGCACGCCATTGTGAAGCTTCCCGCCAAATTAGCTCGAAGCCTCGGCGAAACCCCGGAGCTAAAAGGGGACGTGAAGCCCAACCCAACACAGAAGGTACTGAGGACACTCCATTATGCTAGGGAAGCCTCAGCCCCTTTGCAACTGTGCACGAAGCTACAGGTGTTTCCTTGTACTCTGTTGTGTAGGGTATATATCTTTGTTAGTAACTCTCTTTTGCTTCATTTCTCTTTTGCTCTCTCTCTCTCTCTCTCTCTCTCTCTCTCTCTCTCTCTCTCTCTCTCTCTCTCTCTCTCTCTCTCTCTCTCTCTCTCTCTCTTGCTCTCTCTCTCTCTCTCTCTCTCTCTCTCTCTCTCTCTCTTTTGTTCTCTCTCTCTCTCTCTCTCTCTCTCTCTCTCTCATTCTCTCTCTCACTTTCTCTCTCTCTCTCTCTCTTTCTCCCACTCCCTTTCCAGTCCTCACTCCTAGTCAAATGAGAATCGAGCCACGGGATCCATACACATATTTGAACTCCCTTTGTAGTTTTTTTTTTCTGTTAGAACTTAAATCCCCAAGAATAGGACAGTATAGGCTGTTAGGGATCTTCTCTATGGAATGTGTAACGAAAGAAAATGGGGATGGAATAAACCTGTAACGCCATCTATTGTGGATAAGTGAAGGCGACGATGATGGGGTGTGATAGTGATGAGTGAGGAGAGTGTTGGAATTAAATTGGGTATATGAGATAAAGAAGATGGATAGAAAAAGAGAGGTATCAGATGGATGATAAAAGCAATTACGTGTGGAAGCTTTTCTTTTGCGCTTTTTCTCTCTTTCTCTCTCTCTCTATTTCTATCTATCTATCTATCTCCCACTCCCTCTCCCCTCCCTCTCCCTCTCCCTCTCCCTCTCCTTCTCCCTCTCCCTCTCCCTCTCCTTCTCCCTCTCCCTCTCCCTCTCCCTCTCCCTCTCCCTCTCCCTCTCCCTCTCCCTCTCCCTCTCCCTCTCCCTCTCCCTCTCCCTCTCTCTCTCCCTCTCTCTCTCTCTCGCTCTCTTTCCTTCTTCCACACCCACTTGAGCGCCTCTCGTTTGCAT
>BOPN01003361.1:81146-83646 GCA_017312705.2 Penaeus japonicus | reverse complement strand
ATATATATATATATATATATATATATATATATATATCATAATATATACATATGCCTTAAACCCTTCAGACAATTGCTTTGCTGAAGGACTATACTTATATCTTTAATGTGTTATGTGATTTTGCAAAAGGTATAACAGGCAATAATATGCTAAAGAGGGCAAGATATGTAACATCTACAACTATCGTTTTCAATCCCCAATAACGCTAGATATATAGACAACCATTCTCTTTATCTTCTAAGCTATATAATGGTAGCTTAGAGAACCTTGTACTAATATCTCTACCCAGAAAATACCATTGTGAATGTATTTAAAATACCAAATTATCTTGATGTACCAATAGTAGTACCAATTGACAGTTTGTTGATGATTCCATAGTTAGAGGCATCTTTTTATACTCATGTAGACAGATGTTTGATGTGTGGTAAGTAATATTTCTCGCATGAAAGGAAATCCAAAATGCAAAGAAGTTCCAATGGATTTTCGTTGCAATGTGTGTGTTGTTTATTTATTTATTTCAGCAAGGATATTTTTAGTATCTTTGTACTCATAAAAATTCACCCTTAAGATGGAACAAAAGCCGTTCTTGGAAGCTGTTGGGGAAACTAAGAAACAATAAGAAATCTAATTATGATTAGTTTTCAAAAGTAAAATCAGTTGCTTGAATATTGAATATCCTTATTTATGAAATAATTTGTGTGTGTATGTTTGTATTTGTGTATATAAATATATTCATATATATGTTTATGTACATATACATTATATATATATATATATATATATATATATATATATATATATATATATATATATATATATATATATATATATATATATACGTATATATATTTAATATAAACATATACACATATGCATATCAGTGTCTATAAAATTATTTAAGCAACTGTGACTTTCTTTTCTGTCAACATTAATCTCGAGTCTCGCTTATCACGACGAGACAAAATTGAGACAGATATAATACCTGCAATGTCGAGTGTTGAAACTTTTAGTATTATTGTTTCGCATCATTACTACTCTTTGTATGCATTCAGCTGTTTAGAAACAATTTTGAACCAAACGGCTATGCAAAGCTGATTATAGATTTTTTCTTATTGAGAAAGAAATGGCTTTCTATTTTGTTCTATGTCCCTTTTAGAAAATTGTCTATAAACAAATTATTGATATCTATGTAAATTATTGAGAAAAGAAATTCATTTTGTTTAAGCCTTATGGAGGAAATTAATGCCTAAAAATAAGGCTGCAAAATATAAGCCAGTATAGAAACACGATTATTGTTTATTGCTGTCTTTGTATAATCTCGGAATTCATAATGAATTATAGATCAATACTTTTTCCTCATGGTAAACTTTCCTCTTTTGTAATCCTATCTAATTTTTATTAGATTATTTGTTTTACTTCGTTTTCTATATGTCCAACAGGAAAGATTATGATGAATACATACCCTAGCTATCAATTTGATTCATCTCCATTTTTATCAAATGCAAATGAAACAGAAAAAAAATGATGCACCAACACCATGATGTGCATGACGGTCATTCAGTACCAAGTCCAGGATACAACACACATATATGATACATATTTAGATTCAGTGATTTAGACGGTACAATTACCAACTCCATAGATAAGAACATGTTAGCCCACACTTTTACTATGCATATCATGCTTTAACCAGATATACTAACACTCTTTCTGTATATATATATATATAGCATGATTTGATTTTTCCACTTTCCCAACTGTGATTAGTAAAACAGCCTCGTTATCTCTCTGCTTAGGCCAATACTCCAGTCATGTCACTCAAGCACCCAGGCCAAACCAGCAGACTTGTCATGAAGGCGAGTAGGCTGGTCATGTTCCTCTGTCATGAAAGTGTTTTTTTTATTCTATTCAGTCGCATATATATATATATTTATATATATCACTCCCCCCCCCCCCGTCCCCCCCAAGTCATGTTAGTCTCTCAGTCTTGCTTTCCTTGATCATGAGGACGAAACCAGTACCAGATTGTCATGGAGATATGAACATGGATAGATCAGAAGAAGAAAAGGAATAAGAATAACGCGAAAGCTTGATAAATTTGTGAATGAAAAGAGTCAGTCTCCTCCTATTCTAGATGAAATGCATATCATACAGCTTTTGCCTATGAGTAAAACATTGTACTTTTTCAAAGCATTTTTTGTTCGTTTGAGTATTTTCCTATGTGAATGGCTTATAGTGCTGTGCCTACGTAATAGGGGCTTGTAGTTCTGTATTTATTTATATCTGAACTTGTGTCATGCCTCTAGCATTGAGTTTTCCGACATATGTATTGTTTTTCTTTGGCATCATTAGACTTCATAAAGTAGGCTCTCCAATAGCTGCTTCTCCAAAGTTAGTCTTCCGGTGCATGAGCTTTCTATATGTGTCCGTATGGCTCGATGCTCAACTTCCTAATCTAAAACAGGGGAGAGGTGACTGTCCTTTGTTAAAAATAAGAGAG
>BOPN01003361.1:68646-76146 GCA_017312705.2 Penaeus japonicus | reverse complement strand
TCCTGGACGACCGGAGGCGCGACGCGGACTGGACTCTGGTTCAGGACGGAACCGCTTGCGGCGAGAAATTAATCTGCATGAACCAGACCTGCGAGTCCATTTACCCCTACATCGAGCCGGGCCAGTGCAAGACCAACAACAATGCCCTGGAGTGCTCTGGGCATGGAGTAAGTAGAGAGATTGATGTGGATTGTTGGGGGGGGGGGGGAAAGTGGTCGTCAGGTTTGGGTTTGGGTGGGTGGGTCTTTGGGTAGGAAATGAGATTTTTTTTTTTTTTTTTTTTTTTTTTTTTTTTGGGGGGGGGGGGGGTGTTTTCGAGTCTATTATCTGTCTCTCTCTTTTTTGGTCATTGGGGTGTTGTTATATTGGTTGGGAGATAAGGAGAGTAGATTAAGGATAATTTTTATAGGAGTAATTTAAGGAATTTAAAGGTAATAGATGTTTGTAGCTCTTTTTATTTATTTATTTTTTTTTGTCAAATAAACTTTCCTGTTATGTATGATCAGTCTGTGATTATAGGGGGAAGATTAATTAATTATAATTAGTGTTGTTGTACCTTAGAATGTAACATGTCAAAGATCCATATCGGTAATTTCTAGTACCAGATGTATATAGTAATTCAGTGACCAATGATATGATCACGATCTATAGTTGAAGCAGTTTTAGTGTATCTACTATAGTGTGACATCTCTACTTACTAACTCTATAGAACTATAATCTTGAATTATATATATATATATATATATATATATATATATATATATATATACATATGTATATATATATATATATATATATATATATATATATATATGTATATATATATATATATATACATATGTATATATATATATATACATATATATATATATATATATATATATATATATATATATATATATATACATATACATATACATATACATATATACATATACATATACATATACATATACATATACATATATATATATATATATATATATATATATATATATATATATATATATATATATATATATATATACACATATATAAAGTTTGCTTAGAGATGTAACACAAGATGAAAGTGTTTCCGACAAAGATTGACCCTAAACCTTTGTCACTAATTAAGAAAACACGAGTTCTAAACTCTAATGCAGAAATCTGACGTAAACAATAGGCGAACTGAGCAGACAACCAAACAGGTGATAGGATTCTTATTAGCTATCAACATGTTGCATACTTATGACTAACAGAGAAAAGGACCAGGGTACAGAAATATCTCGCGTGTACTTAGTATATTTCAGAATGTTTGATATGATGGATGAGGCTCCAACAGGTAAGGTAATATAGAAGAGCAGATTCAAGAGCACAAATATACCACTGCTTATATGGCTTCGATTCCTCACTTAATGTATGGTAGTTTCACTGAGTTTCATTCAAAAGCTTGCTGAGAGCCGTAGAGAGTACACACATGATTGTGAAACATGTAGATTATCTACTTCATTCTAATACTGTTTCGGATGGTGAATATGTGACGAATCTTCATCATGATTTCCTAAGGTGTTAGGATTCATGGATTGTTTGATCAGTAGTTTGGATTTTTCTTTTATTATTATTATTGTTGTTTTTTTTAAATATATCAGTAATTGTTAAAAAGGAAATGGCCTCAGTATTCTCCAACTCTTACAGTAAATACCATATGAAATGGGTTCCTAGCGATGTTAACAATCATGAGTATACGTATAATAAATAATCCTTATTCACATTCTTTCTTAAAACATCACGTTGAATTTTATAACCAATACAAGACTTTGGTTTTTGCCATACGTCTAGGAAGTTCGAGACACATTGGATGCGTTCGCAGGAGACAGGCAGCACACTGGCCCTCACTTCTCACTCAAAAAGAAACCCTTGCTTTAGTTAAGGGTAAAAAAACTAAAAAAAAAAAAAAAAAAAAAAAATCCTTAAGGCTTAGCGACAGGACTTGCCAAAGCCACATTGAGGTTGTAAAAAGGAAAATAAACCAAACAAATGGATACATGCATGCTTTCCTAGAGGTTCTATATCTGTCGAGAACGCACCCAATACTTAGTGCCGATGGCTTAAAAGGATTCAATATTGGAGAGACAAGCATCCCTGAGTTACACAGCAGGCAGTGATGTCATGTTTCCCTTATTCACTTCCATTGACAGTCCAAGGTTATAGCTTAGTCCCTGATCTATCAGAACTATGCAGTCAGGAGTTCCTTTTAAAGTTGGGTCAAGTTGGTGGTGCCAGATGAATTATGCAGCTCATGCATGACGTTTCAAAGATATTCTCTTTGCCCTTCGCGTTTGTGTTGAGACGTCAAAGATTTTCTGAAGATCACAAAAATTTAATATAGGAGGAGCATTCTAAGATGGCATAGCAAAATGCTGTAAATAAATCTACCCATATTTGGTTTCGAGGCAAAATTTTGATATAATGTTTTTAGTAATATCTCTTTAAACTTGCATCTTACTACTTACTAATAGTAAATTTATATATAAAGATGTAATTTCAATTTCTTAAAACTAGACTACAATAGTTGTAAAACTAAAGAAAAAAATGATAATTTGCTGATTTTAAAGATGCATTAGCTCACTGCATAGAATCTTCTTTGTAAATTGAAATGCAGTATTAGAGTAAAATAACAAACGGGTGGATTTGCAGAGAGTCAAAATCCACCAGAACTGGCCAAACATACAACTGAAAGAGTTCAAGAATAACACACCCAAGTAAGATTAAGAAATTAAAAGAAAAAGAACCACCATAATAGTTGATCAGGGAACGCCACAACAAGAGGCCATTGTCCTCATGATAAGAAACGACTGCCTCCCTCATAGTAAAGATAGCTCAGGGACGAAGAGCCCAGCCATTGGTAAAGTCACTGCCAAAGGAGGGTTCGCTAGCTGACCGCAAACAACATTAACAGGTGTGCTCCAATATGAATTCCTGTTACTGCAACCGGGGCTGGACAGGGGCAGACTGCTCCATTTTCGACAACAGCTCCATCTACACCACCCCCTACCCACCCGAGCCCGGGAGTCCTTACCCACACCCCATGGGCAAGACAACCGCTGCAGCCCCGACGACCACCTGGAATATTGTGCAAGGACGCAACATTCAATATGGTGAGCTTGAACGTTCGGCAGTTGCTGAACAACAACACTTTTATATTGGTAATGTTGTCTTATTAGTTTTGATTGAGCTTATACATTTATATACTTATATATATATCTATTCAAATTTATATGCAGAATGTTTGATATTTCTTTTCTTTTTGTCCCTTCGGGCTTTTATTTTTTATTTTTTTTACGTATCAATGTTTGATTTGGTTTACTGAATGGGTTTAATAGATATAGATTTTGAAGTTTCTGTTTATTATTGTTTCGTGTTTTTTTGTCGATCCTCTAGGGTTTCATATTTTTTGTAGGGGCTTTTTTAGACCTTCTTTTTATATATATTTTATTCACATATCACTTAAATTCGTATTTTCAGAACTGAAAAGGGGTTCTCTTGGATATCTATTCTCTCTGGCCTGAACGCTACATTTCTTAATCAAAGTTCATCGTTTTGACTTTTTTTTTCTTCTTTTATTATCAGATTTTCATCCCTATAGATATTTTTTTGGATTTCACAAAGCAGAGGATGGTATTCATAGTGCCAGTGTATTTATGGCATGACTATGATGTCACTGTGACCTCTTGTCTTTAATTAAGAATCTTAAAGAGTTTGATTCTCTCAGACCTTCTTCACAGACTGTGAATGAGACTTTCCATTTCAGTTCAGATGTGACTGACTTGCTCAGTTGTCCAGTTATGAATTAATTAAAGCTTGATGTTAGCTTAAGTGTGGTTATATGCCCAAGCCTTTTGGAATATGCTCAAATTGAATTGGCGCTAAATAACTCATGATTGATTAGCAACGAAAATACCTTTTTTTTAACTACCTGATATATTTGATATATTTTCTTTGCACAAAAAAAATTACCGATTGGCTATTTCAATGATTAGAAATTTTGACTATCAATTTCAAATGGTCATTCATATACACCACAGAGATTTAATTCATGGCACTGTTTCTAAGAGGTGAAAACTTTTAAGGTTTTTAATAACTAACATTCCTTAGAACTTTCTTATAGTATCAATTTTGATATATCTAAAAAATAAAAAAAAGCCAACAAGATGTAGCTGTGTGGATCTCATTTATTGTCTTTTGTTGTTGATTTTTTTTTTTCCTTTTTTTTCATGTGAGAGCGTAAGTGTGTATCAAGAGTATTGAGAAAACCCCTTTGAGCCTGCCATACTTTTTTTAACCAGCTTCTTGTACATTCCCCGACAGCAAACACAAACGAAAAATCGGAGGGCCTCGGGAGAGTGGCAATGGTCCTCTTGCTTGTAGGCGGAGTTGGAGGCGTGTTCTTATTTTTTACTCTAATAGCAGTTTGCTACAGGTACTCACACACACACATCCCCCTGTAACTTTGCCATGTATTTCCGTTGATGAGAAATAACTCCCTCGCTACGTACTGTAGATGAATTGGTAGGAGCATTTGCCTGGCTGTGGCAACTGGCAACTCCCCCTACTCCCCTTTCCCTCTCTCTTTGTCTGATCTCTGGCAACAGTCATTCCAATGGCAAGCTAATGCAGCAGATTGCAGCACATGACGTGGCTGCTGCGTTGTAGATACTTTTAACAACAATTATTATCATGTGCCTTTGAAAAAAAAGAGTGCATTTTTTTTTTATCTTTCCTTGAGTCATGGAGAGTGATTGGTGTTACGGATCAGGCAAGGATTCGTGTGACTGAAGCTCTTGTGTTGAACATCTGTGGAACATCTGTGGATTGCGTCAATGTGTCGTCTGTCCCCGTGGGACACCTACAGCTGTCATGATGTCTTTCACCTACTTTCAGCTCATTGGGTTGCTGATTGGTGCTTCTGTCTCTTCATGTATTCTCATACTTAGCTTGCAACTTTCTGCGATGTGGCAAGAAAATTTACATGTTCAGTGTGTATTTCATGCTCGACCCATGATTGAAGAACGAAAGCTCACGATATAAAGCCGTCCTTTTGGGAGTCAGATCGACTTTGATCATTTTTCGGTTTCAATAGTTGGAGACAGCTTTAGATGGTCAGCTTCCAGTTCGGTTATTGTTCAGCGAGAAAAGAAATCCTAGATATCTATGGGTCCTAAAAGCCAGTGATGGGTTGCCAGGACACAAGCTATGATATGATGTTGACATGCTAGATATTATGTGAAGGGCTTTATTGTGAGAGTCCATGTTCTCACCTGTGTTTCCCCCTCGCTCTCTTCCCGCCCTGCGTGGTGTGTGGCTGTGTGTCCTACCCCTCACAACAACTCGCCTGGTCCGCCATCTTGTTCGGTCCACCATCTTGGTTACAACCGCCATCTTGGTTGAATCACCATCACCACGCCATCCTGATTACCACTCGTGTGGCCTTACTATCTGACCCTGGCTGGCACAACCCGTGATTGTGGGCACAAATATCACTCAATCCACCTATAATCACACCGACTGTACTCCCAAACCCTACCCTCAATACGTCTCGCATCTCCTGTTCCAATGACTGTGGCGACTCTCTTGTGACGTCACAGTTGGGCAGCAGGGAAGTGACACCGTGTTCCTCGTGGTGGGATTGGTGTCGGGAATGGGCGGGGTGTTCTTTGCGTTTGCGTTCATGGCTTTGTGCTACAGGTCAGTAGTAGTCCACAAAAATTTCTCCCTGTGCCTAAGGTCAGTAAGATCTTAGTCTAAAAATAGCATAGCAAATATTTAGATTATCTTTTTTATTACTACCATTACATCTCTCTCTCTCTCTCTCTCCTTATTCCCACTCTACTCTCTGTCTCTTCTCTTTTTCCTGGCCCGATCTATCGCTCAAAATGCTTGGCTTTATATTTCTTTATATTGGCACATTATCTTTTGTTTTTGTTTTTTATTCAAAGAAACTGTGACTGTTATGAGAGGAAACCAACCAATCGCGAGCATTCTTAATTATTACTTTGTACTTCAACTGTGTTTGATATCACACAGGACAACTTTTGAAAAAAAAAAAAAAATCGTTTTTAGCAAGACTTTCGATACCAAAGTAACCTGTCCATAAAGCAAATGTATTAATTAAGCCTTGGGTATCTTTTTCAACAGAAGACTTTTTTTTTATTAAACAATTCTTCCTATATCATTGGTAAGAGTAAAACATCAAGTAAACCCTTGTTGATATATACATGCTAGTTCTATTAACATCTGACTTCAGGTATGGCCTAGTATGCCATTTTCTAGTATATGATATTAGCCTAGATGCATGAATTAGGCTTGGTGTAATCCACAGTAGTCTTCTGAATGCCCTAAGCTTGTTGCTGTGGCTATCGAGGCCTGTGCAGATTGATCTGGACCTCGCGGGTGCATCTGGCAAGAGCGCATTTAACAGATTTAGTCATAGAGAGATAGAAAAGGTTTGCTCTTTCAGCCACCTGGCGTGTGCATGGAGTTGCCGCGGAGCCAAATTTGCGTCATCAATTTTGCGAGGTTTTGTGATAAAGCCAAATATTTTGAACTTTGCTTTGGTCATTCACAGATTGCTTTCCCTCTTCCAGGGAAAAGAGACACAATAAGAGGAGCAATAGAATTGATTAATTAAGGAGTAGTGTATTATTGATATATCAGAAGCTCCTGCTCATGATTTCTGCTGTGCCTTGCAGCTTTCAGCTGACTCAGTAACAGACTAAATGTAAATAAGTTGGTAGTTTTGCTGAAATCTATGCAATTTTAGATTGGACAGTAGGCACTGTACATGTTATGCAATAATATGATTTTTTTCCTAATGGCTACACCTTTTGACATATTTCTATGGCCATGATATGAGCAGAACAATACACTGTGCAAGAAAGTAATCAAAGACCATATGAACTGAACTAATAAGTTGATTGGTGCTACACAAAATAATTTTCATGTTCTAGAAAATTATTGAATATCCAGTAGTAGATTTTTATAGGCAGTGTGATGAGAGAGAATGTGGCCAAATATCATGGTAAAGGGTTCTACATATTTAATACATCTACAAAATGAAACATTACCGAAGAATAACCCATTAGAAGCAATGGAAACCTGACAAATAAACACATTTTCCATAATTATGAATTATCTTAGAATTAATATTCAATAGTACAAAGAGGTATATGCATCTGGTATTCACAGAATTAATTGACTTCCATTCCTTTTTATATGAGAAAAATCAGTAGATGTACTACCAGTTTAGAGAAGTGTAAATTTTGTCATACATCAATAATTGTGATTTATTGTCTAATGCCATAACTTCATTTATCAGTAAGGAAAATTCAAAGGTTTAAAGAATGCGTTTTCCTGTGCGTTTTTTTGGCATCCACAAAAAAGCATCATGGAAAAAAAAAAAACAAAAAAAAAACTGAACTATTTAGTTGACTTAATACTCAAGAGATTTACAATATTTCGGTA
>BOPN01003361.1:56146-58646 GCA_017312705.2 Penaeus japonicus | reverse complement strand
ATATGACACTATGAAAAAGAATTAGAAATATCTAGAAAACAAAATTAAGGATTAAATACAATTAATAGGTAACAGTATCGAAAGGTTTACAAAATTATTAAAATATAGTATGCTTTAAAGAAATTAGGATCAGTTTAACAAAGAAATACAAAAACTGTTTGCTTCGTTGTAAATTTAAATTGTCCAAATGAAATATATCATGGGGCACCCTGTTTTAGATCACAATAGCTGGAATAAAGCTCTTGAATAATGCCAGGTACGGTGATGTACAGATGCTAGAGGATACTCATTCCTCGTCAGGGAATTACTAGTTAATATGAGACGAGCAAAGCAAAGCATGAAGGAAGTCGGAAATATGAAAGATGCTCAGAAATGATATATATCAAATCCATGATTTATAGGGAGTCGATCGTCAATGGTTTAAAATAAATGTGAAGTTACATAGCAAATCGATAAATATTTCTTTCATGTAAACAAATATTTCAGATTTTAATGCTAAACATAAGACTCATCGTAATTCTTATGTTCAATATTTTGCAATTTGAAATTATTCCCTTATGTTTTTGTTTTTTTCCTTCTTATGCATTAAATCCCATTTTCCTAACGCTGCGGTCACTAAACTTTTTTCCCCTCAAACTTTATTAAACATTTACTTTCATTAAGTAAACATGACGATACTCATCCCAGGTAGTCTGCAATATGCAACAGAATGTTCCGTGATATGTTTGCGAAGGTATTAATTTTATTTATCACTATCATAACCCTCACATAATAATAAATTATATTAAGATAACCAATGGAGTCATGACTATAAACATCTAAATGCAGTTTAACTTTTCCCTTTCTCCGAGTTCCTAAACACTTTTCAATCTGAATTCATTGTTGATCAACGTTTTAAGAAATAGCGATTAGGAAACCCTTTCCGAGTTCCCAAAGGACGCCATATAATTAGTCAAGTGAAATTATTCTTAGCATTAAGGCATACGTCACTCTGAAGCGAAAATGTTTCTACTACGATTTTTCTCCATTTTCGCCGTTATTTCGTCCATACTGAATATGGCATTGGGATTTGTCCTTCCATTGCCGCTTGTTCTGCCGTACCCGAAATCATTCCAGGTCATCACAGACAACAGCCCGATCTTCCTCCAAAATCCGTCGCAACCAGTGTTTCCTGTAGAGGTGTATCATTCCATTCAATAAACATAGATATCCATTCATTTGGTTGATCCACTTTCCCGGTTTTTATTTTTTTAAATAACAAATTCCTTGAATTAGGAAAATGTATTAAGTTAGATAGGCCTACTTACTGACTCCATTTGACTAAGTTCATGTGAAGCAATCTATCGGTAATCATAATAATGATGATGATAGTAATAGTAAACACAGCGGGCAGATTAACAAAGTCACTATATATGAAGTACTAATGCATATTGTTAAAAGTATCATTATCTAGACATTTGTACAAAGGGAATAATGAAAGCAGCGAAATTCTAGACCTTCATACTGAAGGAGACAACCATTTAAAACCATACCCACCTGAGTTAAGAGAACAAAAATTTATGACTTGAAAGTGAGCATTATTGTTTTCGTATAGATTAATACCTAATCACTTCTGAAGCTTAACTACGCCTATATATTATTTTGGCTTTCTGGTGTTTCGAAAGTATCCATTTGTATAAGAAAATGATTAATTCTTTATCTGGAGCTAGATTATGCAAAGTATTATATTTGTTCCTTTTCTCATTAAAACGTGTATATGCTGCATATGTGTAGCCGTCTTAAGGTATGTGAATTATGAACACATTGATTGATCATTCAACCATAACATAGGTATGCCTAGCAAATATATATATATATATATATATATATATATATATATATGTATATATATATATATATATATATATAAATATAATATATATATATACACACACACACTATTCTTTTATATAACACATACATTCATACATATGTGGGTGTGCATAAATTTACATTATTGTTTATTAAAATGAATGATTCAACTTTACAGGAAACAGTGGCTGCGTCGGATTTCGGAGGAAAATCGGGTTTTTGTTTGTGATGACCTGGAATGATTTCGGGTACGGCAGAACAAGCGGGACGGTGCAGGTAAAGGCAGGACAAATCCTAGTGCCACACTCAGTATGGATAATACCACGATGGAAATGGTGAAAAATTGCAGTTGAGACATATTCACTTCAAAGTGCACCTAGCGCTAAAGCTAGGTATAATTATATAGTGCATTTTAAAGAACTCGGACAAGCTTCCCTGAATGTCTATGTATATAAATATATATATATATATATATATATATATATATATATATATATATATATGTATATATATATATATATATATATATATATATATATATATATATATATATAAGTGTGTGTATATAAATATTGGTATATATGATATATATATATGTATATATACACAGTATATATATATATATATATATATATATATATATATATAT
>BOPN01003361.1:46146-48646 GCA_017312705.2 Penaeus japonicus | reverse complement strand
CACTGTTTCCTGCAAAGGTGTATCATTGATATACATTTATTTGGTTGATTTTTGTTATTCATTCCATTCAGTAAACATTAATATACATTTGTTTGGTTGATTCGCTTGTTTTATGACTCAATATCCATAAACAGACAATAAGGACGTGTAGGCCCTGAATGGCTAAATACAAATAGTACTTTGAAAATCTGAAGACATCATCCGCACAAGATCGCATTCCAGGTCCTCAAAGCCAATGTGTGTGTGCAATATACATATACACATGTATATGTAAATATGAAAATGAATGCTATTGTGAAGATGAGAATAATTAAAGAAACAATAACAGGATGTAAAATTATCAGCACATCGTCAAATCTGGGTATCAGGATTTGCGACACCCAATAATTTACCTTTGTCACGAAAGCTGCTACTACGATTTACGCTACTCTCCCATCGTGATGATGTTAAAGTAAACTTTATAGAGGAGATTCCACGTTTCGACAATGAGAGCTTATGAATGTTCGTTCATTAGTCGATGGCTAATTTACTAAAATTTTGTACTAACTAAATAATATGCATATGAAACGTTAGCTAAATTTATTGACTTTTTTCATATAATCTGCTAATGTTTTGAATTTTGTACTGGCATGTTTACATAGAGTCTTTTAGGGTAAATGACCAAGGAAATAGTGCGTTTCCTTGTAAAAACGACCATAAATGAGCTCCGGAGTGGAGGTTCATTTAGTAGTTCGGTATCTCTTCATTATGTTCTATACTTGTCTTTCAATATTTACATTATTTGAAATATCTAGAAGTATTGGAATATATAATGTTCAGTTATCTTTTCAATAATCGTCATTATCATCAGTGACAACAGTTAAACACTGGTAAGAGCCAATGAGGAAAAATATGACACTGTGAAAAAGAATAAGAAATATATAGAAAAGAAATTAAGGATTAAATACAATTGATAATTAACAGTATCCAAAGGTTCACAAAATTAATAAGATATAGTATCCTTTAAAAAAAAACAGTATCAGTTTAACAAAGAAACACAAAAACTGTTTGCTTCGGTGTAAATTTAAATTGCCCAAATGAAATATATCATGGGGCACCTTGTTTTAGAACACAATAGCTGGAATAAAGCTCTTGAATAATGCCAGGTACGGTGATGTACAGATGCTAGAAGATACTCATTCATCGTCAGGGAATTACTAGTTAATATGAGACGAGCAAAGCATGAAGGAAGTCGGAAATATGAAAGATGCTCAGAAATGATATATATCAAATCCATAATTTATAGGGAGTCCATCGTCAGTGGTTTAAAATTAATGTGAAGTTACATAGCAAATCGATAAATATTTCTTTCATATAAACAAATATTTCAGATTTTAATGCCAAACATAAGACTCATCGTAATTCTTATGTTCAATATTTTGCAATTTGAAATTATTCCCTTATGTTTTTTTTTTTCCTTCTTATGCATTAAATCCCCTTTTTCTAACGCTGCGGTCACTAAACTTTTTTATCCCTCAAACCTTATTAAACATTTACTTTCATTAAGTAAACATGACGATACTCATCCCAGGTAGTCTGCAATATGCAACAGAATGTTCCATGATATATTTGCGAAGGTATTAATTTTACTTATCGCTATCATAACCCTCACATAATAATAAATTGTATTTAGATAAGCAATGGAGTCATGACTATAAACCTCTAAATGCAGTTTAACTTTTCCCATTCTCCGAGTTCCTAAACACCTTTCAATCTGAATTAATTGTTGATCAACATTTTAAGAAATAGCGATTAGGAAATCAAGTCAAGTGAAATTATACTTATCATTAAGGCATAGGTTACTCTGAAGCGAAAATGTCTCTACTTCGGTTTTTCTCCATTTTCGCCGTTATTTCGTCCATAATGAGTATGGCATTGGGATTTGTCCTTCCATTGCCGCTTGTTCTGCCGTACCCGAAATCATTCCAGGTCATCACAGACAACAACCCGATCTTCCTCCGAAATCCTTCGCAACCAGTGTTTCCTGCAGAGGTGTACCATACCATTCAATAAACATAGATATCCAATCATTTGGTTGATCCACTTTCCCGGTTTTTATTTTGAAAAATAACAAATTCCTTGCATTAGGAAACTGTATGAAGTTAGATAGGCCTACTTACTGACTCTATTTGACTAAGATCATGTGAAGCAATCTATCGGAAATCATAATAATAATGATGATAGTAATAGCAAACACAGCGGGCAGATTAACATAGTCACTATATATAAAGTACTAATGCATATTGTTAAAACTATCATTATCTAGACATTGATAGTAATAGCAAACACAGCGGGCAGATTAACATAGTCACTATATATAAAGTACTAATGCATATTGTTAAAACTATCATTATCTAGACATTTGCACAAAGGGAATAATGAAAGCAGCGAAAATCTAGACATTTATACTGAAGGAGGCAACCATTTAAAACCATACCCACCTGTGTTAAGAGAACAAACA
>BOPN01003361.1:30000-34047 GCA_017312705.2 Penaeus japonicus | reverse complement strand
CACACACACACACACACACACACACACACACACACACACACACACACACACACACACACACACACACACACACACACAGACACACAGACACACATACACACGCACCCACACACACACACATACACATACAGATATAGGTAAAAGAAATCAATAAAATTTGAAACGAAATAATTTTCCAAATTGCGAGTGAAAATTCATTATTATTCAGATATTCAGATTCTTATCATCTTTATCTTCATTTTATGTATATTCTTTTGTTTTATCCTTATTGCTTTTATTATTCCTTTTATTGTTGTTCGTATTATTGTGTTTTCCTAGATTTGGCATTATCTTTATTATCGTTATTATTGTTATGTTATTATTATTATTGTCAAATATTTTTGTTGCTCTTATGATTAACATTATCATTCCTATCATTTATACTACTTTTACATCTAATGATATTATGTTCATTTTATTTTGTGTCTCAATTATTGTGATGGTTATTAGATACAGTTCATTTTTATATTTTTTTCCTTTTCAATAACATTATCGTTAGTTAGTATTATAGTAATGATATAGTTATTGTTTCTATAGATTTTTTTATTACTATTTTTATTACAACTTTTTTTTTTCATGATTATATTTATACTTTTTTTTATCATTCTTCTTCTCGTAACTATTATCAGAATCACCATCACTCTCATCATAGTTTATTATTGTTATTATCATTACTATTATTATCATTTTGATTATTAGGATTATTATAATTATTGTTTTTATATCATTATTATCATTATTGTTTTATCTTTACCATTATCACTAGTAATGTTTTTTTTTTTTTTTTTTTTTTCTTTTTGTTACAATTATTATCAATGTCATTGATATTTTTGCCAATAATGCTTTCATTATTATTACTACTGTTGTTATTACCAACACAATCTATAATCATTTGTTTTTTATCATAAATATTACTTTCATAATCACTGTTAGCGTGACTCTCTCCTTCTTTCCGTATGTCTGTTTTTTTTCCCTCTTATTTACATTTCCTTTCTTATTTCTTTGGCTTCTGCTATTGTTTTTGTTTATGCTGTTTTTTTATGATTTATTAGTTATTCTTTTTGTCTCCTTATTTGGAATGTTGATCAAATCTTTAGAGATCTTTATTTTTGTGATTTTGTGTAGATTGAGACTTCTCTATACTTTTTATAAGGATCAGTTCTTTAAGCAAAACATACCAATTTAGTAACAATAAATATACATTTGTAGTGTTTTAGTCTCCATTGATAAGATATTTCAATCACACTCAATTTTTAAATTCCTGATCATAAGAAAAGAAACATGTATATGAATCTTTAACAAAATTGCTTTCTTTGAATGGAAGAAATAGATGTGTATCTATAGGTGAAACATAATAATCTGAAAAGTTTTTCTCATTTCTCTCTTTTTCTTTTTCTCTTTCTCATTGTCCCACTCTTTCTCTTTCTCTTTGTCTCTTTGTCTCTCTCTTTCTCTTTTTGTCTCCCTCTTTGTCTCTCTTTCTCTCTCTCTCTCTCTCTCTTTATTTCTCTCCCTCTCTCTCACTCTTTGTTACTCTCTCTCTCTCTTGCTCTTTGTTTCTCTCTCTCTCTGTTTCTCTCTCTCCCTGTTTCTCTCTCTCTCTCTGTTTCCCTCTCTCTCTCTCTTTCTCTCTCTCTCTCTCTCTCTCTCTCTCTCTCTCTCTCTCTCTCTCTCTCTCTCTCTCTCTCTCTCTCTCTCTCTCTCTCTCTCTCTCTCTCTCTCTCACTTGCTCATGCTCTCTCACTGATCATATACAGTAATTTTTACTTATAGCAAATAAGGAAATTCATTTTTGAATGATGTCCATCTAAAAAACAATTGCAATTTCATATAGAGAAAACAGAAAAAAAAACTGAAAATGAAAATTTCATTACGATGATTAAACAAGATGCATAGAATTGTGGAAAACTGTTATGCACGTGTGTTGAAATTACTACAATTTCTGTTGTGGAAGTTTCCTCTTGGAATTTCATCTTTTTCTTTTCTTCCTTTCTTTCTCTCTCCTTTACTTTAATTTTTAGATTTCCTTTTCCTTCTGATTTATTTTTTCATTCTACAGTTTCTCTCTTTACATTTGTGTCCTTTCTCGAAAACAGTGCAGGCTAGCCAGTTGCTACATTTCTTTTACACTTTTTTACTCTCCTTAGCTCCACCAGTCCTGTTCTGTGCTTAGCTTGTATTGTTTTTGCTCTTGATGTAGTTTTGTCACCTTAATGTTTGACTTTTTGGATTTTTAGTCATCACTGAACAATATCTTTCATTTGACTTACAAATCACCTGGAAGAGTATTTAACTCTTTGTTTTCTTAAGCTCTTGAATTTAGATATATTTTTTTCTTCATTGTAACTTCTGTTTTGATGACTAAAGATCACATTAAAAATGTATTGTGTGGTTGCTGAAGAGAATGATCCTTCCCAACCTATACCCTGGAAAGAGAGGCACGTCCCCAAGCAGTGAGAGACGAAATATTCTGGGATAACTGTAGACCTTTTAAGGGATACAACAATGTGGCATCAACACCACTGTGTGGAAGAGTTCGAGATGAACCTCTTTTTGCCTGTCACAAGGAATTAGCATCGCAATGCCATCTTGAGATTTCGAGCCATTCTTGACTGACCTGTCAGTACCTTGCACAACTTTATGGGTGGGAAAGAGACTTAAGAAAGTTGACATTTATGAAATTTGCTGGTGTGGGCAGAGATGAAAGAGTAGAGGTGACGTGTCTGCATCTTTCCAGGGGAGGACGAGGCGGTGTCGTTCATTGAGCTGCCACCTAACAACCTGAGCAAGATACCCGAGAAGGGAATCCTGAAGAAGTCATATGGCCTCCTCACGCCAGCAGAGAAGGAGAAATGGGGTGAGGAGTCCCAGAGCGACAACAACGATGTTTTAAGTCAGAGTGATAACAATGCTGACCCTGATAGCCAAGTCTCTGAGGTGGAACGCACACTGAAGAGTCTGAACGGCTACCACGAGGACATCATTGATGCTCTCAAACGAGCTGCATCCCACCGTTCTGGAGCCACTTCCATGTCCTCTGATGAGCTGCACACTGCCCATCACGACACCTACCCTCGCTTCTCACATGGAGCTGCAGCTGTTGGTGGCCCAGCAGAATTCACTAGACTGAAAGCTTCACATGAAAAGCTTGCTGACTCAGGAGGAGAGGACGACCAGGTCCCACCTTGTGGTCCAATCCGCATTCGTAACTTGGAGGACTTGATACGACAACTCGAGCACCATCCGTCACGCCACATGTCGCCGTCAGGGTCAGAGGAGATCAGAATGAGCGAGACTGAGGCCGATCGTCACTACCGCCTTGACTCGTCTTCCTGCACAGAGTCTCAAGGGTCCGTCCCTGCACATCTCCCCCAGTCATCCCTTCCCAGCGGTATAACTGGCTTGCAGACACACCAGACAGAGCCCTGTGCTTATAGAGACCTCAGTAGCCATCAAAATATTCCACAAAGATTTGTATATATTTAACATTTAAGACTGATTGAAAGGGCTCAGAGATTTTTTTTCTTACACTGATTTCATGTCTTTTTTTTTTATCTTATCTGGTGTGGCTGAATCTAGTAACCATATATATTTGTATACACTACTTCATAAATAGGGAGATATTATATGTGTCAATTTTTCATTCTCTGCCACTATGGCAGTTTTGATGTTACTCTCATTCATTGAATTCCATTTCTTACTACACATTATTGGTGCATGTTCCCTACCCTGTTTTGTTGAACAGATATAGTGATATAAAGCACTTTGTCTTGTTCAGAGAAACACCTGATAGTGCATGAAAAAAACATAGTTCAGGCTATGATTGTGCTTCTAAGCATCACGACAAGAAATTTTTTGGCTGTAATTGCCATTAATTTTAGAGATTTAGAGGCATAAGCATAGAATTTGAAGAGAAGAAATTATAGCAAAGGCACCATCAAGGAATGCATTCTCCCTAATCTTTGCTGCTAAACCTCCTCATATCAGATATTCTCTTGCACTTATACT
>BOPN01003361.1:17500-20000 GCA_017312705.2 Penaeus japonicus | reverse complement strand
ATTTCTTTTGACAGAGTTTGGGAAGGTTGAGCAGGAATGGAGAGAGAAAATTACTCCATAGGGCAAGGTGAAGTATACATATTTTCTTTCCTATAAACATTCACTCAGAATAATTGTGAATAATGTGTTGTGCTTCTGTATTCCTTTATGGAATCATTTATTTTCAGTTTATCATGAATTTCTAATGTATTGTTTAGATGGAATAAGGGGAAAAGTTTTGATATAGGATTTCAGCTGGAATCTTTTGATACCATGAACTTAGATACTTTGGTATTGATTGCTGATGATGGTATTATCAGTTGCAGAATAACTTTTGAAATTATTTTTAATCTTTATACAACATATGAAGTAAATTTTCCAATTTATGATAATGTGTCCCAAAGCCAAGTGTGGTTCATTTTTTCATTAGATTGTTTCATAGATTTGGTAGATTTGTATCTTTCATATTTTTATTTTATTTTAGTCAAACGCAAATAAGTCTTGAAATTATCATTATAATTAGAATAGTGAGTTTAAGCAGATTCTTTTAGAAATCTAAAGTATTTATGTTAACATTACTAAAAAGTAAGCATGGAAACTATGGTTTCTTTAAGATTAGCATGAAAAGAAGAATGTTTTGTGTAGGAAAGAGTTGATGATTAGTTTGAAAGTTGAAATCTTGACATACTTCTTCACTACTATAATTATTGGTGTAATTTATCATGATTACCTGCCTCATACATTTCACATTATTTTCTCATTATTGTTGATAAATAGTTCTATTCTTCTGCAGAACCCTTACTTCATTTTACCATACACTTTTGTTAGTTTTCATTAAGGCTCCCTCCTCTTAATTTCATCTTTATTCAAGGAATCATCAAAAATATACGAAAAGCCCTTTATTAAGAATTGAAAACCACATTATCAATTATGACAAAAACTCTGTTATCGGTAAGTGTTAGGTTCACAGATCATGGTAGAAATAGGCCCTAAGGATACTGGCTTTTCACTTTCGTATGGGCTATAAGTGTACATAGGGAATTAGAAGAGCAGTATCTTATAAATTATATTTCAAAATTTTAAGTCACAAAATATTGATACTATAAGTAATTTTCACTATTTATTGAAGAGTTTATTTATAATCATTATCAGAACTCTATCATGAATGATAAATTTGATAGGTTGAATGAAGGAAAGATGGTAGGATTTGTAAAACATTAGGAATATTGCATATGATTTTGTTTTGAAGTAAAAACTTTTGTGTTAATAGATATTTTTTCTGTATGTATGTATATTTATGTATGTTTTTTTTGTTTTGTTTTTTTGTTCAATTTTGCATAAGAGAATATTTCAGTAACAATATTTAGCATATAGAGTAATCCTTTAATAAACTTCTATTATCATCAGTTTGAAACTACTTTTAAAAGAGATGCTATGAGAGTCTTGAAATATTTTCCAATAAAAAAGAAGACAAAAATAATAAGGGAGGCAACATAGCAGTTTTACTCACAGGAGATTTATGTATTTTGCCATATAGATAAATTAGAAAAAAAAAAGTTCTTTATATCACTCATGACACAATTCATTTACATTTTCCAAAAGTCTGATTCCCTTCGGTTCCCTGGTTCAAAACCGTGAACTTTTTTTTCCGCCACCTTTTCCACAATACTTGATTAATTGATATCTCCCCTTGGCTTGATTATCTATCTAATTATCTATGTAAATTTATATGTATGTATGTGTGTATGTGTGTATATATGTATGTATATATATATATATATATATATATATATATATATATATATAGTATATATATATATATATATATATATATATATATATATATATATATATATATATATGTATGTATATATATATGTATATATATATATATTTATATATATATATATATATATATATATATATATATATATATATATATATATATATATATACATATATATATATATATATATATTTATATGTATACATATATATATATATATATATATATATATATATATATATATATATATATATATATATATATATATATATTTATATATATACATATATATATATATATATATATATATATATATATATATATATATATATATATACATATATATATATATATATATATATATATATATATATATATATATATATATATATATATATATATATAGAGAGAGAGAGAGAGGGAGAGAGAGAGAGAGAGAGAGAGAGAGAGAGAGAGAGAGAGAGAGAGAGAGAGAGGGATATAGATATATATATATATATATATGCATATATATATATATATATATATATATATATATATATATATATATATATATATATATATATATATATATATATATATATATATATATATATATATATATATATACAAATACACATATATATATATATATATATATATATATATATATATATATATATATATATATATATATATGCATATATGCATATATATACATATATATATATATATATATATATATATATATATATA
>BOPN01003361.1:5000-7500 GCA_017312705.2 Penaeus japonicus | reverse complement strand
AGCTCACATACGTTTCTGGACTTCCAGACTTACAAATAACTATTACTTACCAGACACAGAAATAAGGTAGCAGGAAGGATATAAAATCAAATTAATGTCATATGCATGTAGTGAATTTGCTTTAGCAAATCTTTTCATATTGAAAAACATTACAGTATTTGGGCATTTATATCCAGCAGTGGGTATATCCATTACTTAAAGAGTTTGTTATATAGCTTGACATATCTGTTCTGTCACAAACTCAAAAGAAATGTGCATTTGAAATTCACATTTGTCAATCTGAAAATAAAATGGCAGACTTGCAGTATCTCAAAAAGTAATACATACTTTCTGTGATCAAAGTTAGCCAATTCATCAAAAGTTATATTTAAGTGAAAGAAATATAGTACTTCTCTGCAAAATGCTTTTAAAACATGAATGTGAAGAAGGAAACTCCAATGAAACATGACCATTCACCCCAGATGAAAAAAACAAAATACTATTAACTAAAAGAAAGATTCAAAGATCAACAAGACCAAAATTGGCCAACATGAAGACATGTGAGAAAAAAAAAAAAAGGAAATAAAGAAAAAGGAGAATTGGTCAAGACGAGACAACTTGTTTATTTAGGTCATCCTCTGTCCTGCCATGAATCAAATCGCCCTTTATAAGTCATTACAGATAGTTTCCCCAAGAGAGGCTTCAGTTTGGCTGCAAGACTTTATTGCTCAATTGAGGGCGATGACGATAATGGAATAGTGATATCAGAAGAAGTAACTACTAGTGATTAACTGTACTGTATAAGAGAAATGTCCTACCTTGAGATGTGTAAAATTTATATCATCCTTGATTTATAATACCAAAGGACTCTACATAGTTTTGAATAACATCACATCACTTGACACACTAAAGAGAGCTTGTTTCATTCTGCGACTCATCACTAACCTCAAACCTCACTAATTCATTGCTGTGGTCTCAGTAATAAAGTAAAAAGAGAGAGAGAGAATGAGAGAGAGAGAGAGAGAGCGAGCATTAGGACCATGTATTATGTAGCACTGCTATTTGTAAATATTTTTTAGCAGGGTCTCTATAAAGAATATAAAAGATAAAAAAATATATGATAGATTAATTTTTATGGATATTAGCATAAAAAGTTTTAACCTTTTTTTTTCAAATAGTAAATGAATTGACGAGGTTTGATTGAATAACTAACACCAGGACCTTTCAGGAATGCTGTAAGAAATTAAGCCATGGAAACGAAGACAAAGTATTTGCATTCCCAAGCATAATGTATACAGTGTTAGAGAAAAGAGCTGCTGGTTGCTGAGCTGAACTTGCAGTATTGCAACTTTTAACTTTGTTGAACAGTTCAGTAAAGTGAAGCCTCAACAGTTGATCACAATTCATGTTTCTTTTCCTTATGGCTTGTATCAGTCTGTATAGAAATCGATAATGCTCTGAAGCGTTTTTCTCAAAAGAATTTACCTTACTACAGCGCATAAGTATTTTCAGAGTAGTATCCGCTAAGAAAATGAATTGGAGTCATCTTAATGCTGGCCTGTTTCAGCAAGCAACTTGGAGCTCTCGGCTGAATCCCTAATATGGCACACCTTGCCCCATACAACCCTGAGAGGTCCAGGTCGCCTATCATTTATACAAGATATACAGACATGTTCAGGAAAAAAAATATAAAGTCCAGTTCAAACCTTCATTGACAGACTACATTTACAGGTGAATGGTTTCCGTTCTGACGCTCATTTACAAATGATTTCTTCCCTTCACGTACGATGATGAAGCAACGCATGCCAAAAAATCAGAATATATAACTTCCCTAGTATCATTGCACAGTGAGTCCAATTTAAACGAAAATTAAATCATTGCTAATACTTTCACGTTATATTTCTGAGAACAGGTGGGTTAAATTGTTGAATTCTCCTTGGTGAATTGTGACAGGTCTGTGGCCCTGCCCATTCAGTCAATAAATTTTGTCTGTTTCCTATATTTTTTCAGTGTTGCTGGTACTATTATTAACTTATATGTACAAGAAACATGCCAAATGTATAAGTACTGAGGATGGTTCAAGAATCCAACCCACAAAACTTTAAAGCTAGCAGAATAAGGTAATATTATTTTATGAAGCAACTTTATTTTGTAGTATTTCTGGTCATAATGCATCAAAGTTGGTATAACAGTATAAGTCATAAACAGGATATTTATACATTGGTTTTGTGTGTGGTTTTTGTACTCTGTGTTTCGTGAAACTTACAATACTCACAAGTAACAATCGTTTTCTTATATTAAATCTAATGTCTTTCATGTTTTGTATTAAAGATGACGCTTGATGTGCTCTTTGTTCTTATATCCGATAATATAAATCAACATCTGGATATAAAAATTATGAATTTCATCATTCCAAACTTTAAAAGAGGTGATGTTTAGGATAAAAAAAACATGGGTATTGTTTCCCCAAAAGTTATCAGTGAGTTGCACAGGTGAACTGAAAGCTCAAAGTTGTAGTTTT
>BOPN01003360.1:150394-164084 GCA_017312705.2 Penaeus japonicus | reverse complement strand
TTTTTTTTTTGGGGGGGGGTGGGTGGGATGGGTAGAGTAGGGAGGGTGGGGTGGGAGGAGTTTGTTTGTGAAGGTGGTAGAGGTGGGGGGTGGGGGTGATGGAAGGAGAGAGATAGGGAGAAGGAAGAAGAAATATATATAAAAAATTAAAAAATAAAACGAAAGAAAAAGGAAAAGATAGACATCCATACCCTACCCTACCCACCTACCCTACCCCCCTCCACCAACCCACCCCCACGCCCACCCTCTTCCCCACCCCCACCCCACACCCCCACCCCGGTGTCGCGACGGAGATGCGAGTCCAAGCGCCAACTTCGCGGTAAGGGCGGCGGGCGTGTGTCTTCGCCGCCGCTGCGTCGAGGGCGGGCTTGGGTTATCGTCGGTATTCTGTGACTGTCGCTCGAGTGATTTCTCGCCCGGTCGTGGGTCGAATGGGGAGAGGTAGGTAGGTAGGTATGGGGGGGAGGGGAGAGTTGGGGAGGGATAGGTAGGGAGAGTGGAGGGGAGAGTTGGGGAGGGATAGGTAGGGAGAGGGGGGGTATTGGGGTTGGATAGGTAGGGAGAGGGGGGGGTGTTGGGGGAGAGGGGGTTTGGGGGTTGGAAGATGGGGTGGGGGTAGAGAGAGAAGGAGGGGGAATTGGGGGAAGGAAGGAGCAGGGGAGAGTGAGAAAATAGAGAAGGGATGATAATGATAATGATAATAAACAAGAGAGAGTGAGAGATAGTAAGAGCGAGGGAAAGTGGAGGAAGGCGAGGGAAAGAGAGGGAGAGAGAGAAAGATAAAAAGAAAGTGAGACAGAGAAGAGTTAGAAAAAATATATATATACAGACAAAGAAAACCAAAAGAAAGAAAAAAAAAATAAGGATAAACAGACAGATACACTAATTGACAAAAGACAGACACGCATATATTATACTGTCATTCATTCTTCATCATCACTATCATTTTTTTCTTAATTATCAATACAATATATAATAATGATATAGATAGATTGATATCACACAAAACAAATAAAAGTCGTGAGGCCTCGAACAAGTAACTTTTTTGTTTGTTTATTTGTTTGTTTTTTATAAGGATTCTTAATGTTGATTCCATTTTTTGTCATTATTAACATCATTATTGATTTTATCATGGGGAAATAAGGATAAGAAGTAGGAGTAAGAAAAATATAAGATAAATAAAAAAGATAAGAGGTATCAGATCAAAAAGATATGGAATGAAAGAATTTAAAAGGACTGAGAATAATGAGATAAAACAAAAGGGATATGCGAGACGAGAAGAAGAATAACGGAAGAAAGTAGAGATAAAGACGATGAGAGAATAGAGGAAAAAGAATAGACCGGATGATAACAGATAAATAGTTAATAAAAAAAAAATGTGTTTGTAAAGCTGAATATATATATATGTATATATATATATATATATATATATATATATATATATATATATATATATATATATATATATATATGTATATATATTTTTTTTTTTCTTTCTTTTTTCTTTTTTTTATTATTAATTAGAAGAAATACAAAAATCTAAAAAAATAGAATTTTTCGGAAATAAAAGCCAAGAGAAAAAAAAAACATATCATGAGAAGAAATCACTACAATCAAACCCCCTCCTGCTACCCCCCTACCGAAAAATTAATAAAAGGAAAGAAAAAAAGGAAACATTAGAAATCTCCAAATCCCCACACTCAAAAAAAAAAAAAAATAAATAATAATAATAATAATCTTTCCGAAAAAAAAAACGTAAAAGGAAACCTCTTAACTCCCCCAATTTTCCCCCCCCCCCCCGCTCTCTAGAAAGCAAGAAATGAAAGATTATTTGTAAAGATTGAAGGAAAAAAATAATGAACATAGGTAAATGGGAAAAAAAGGAAAGTATAACAAACTTACACCTCCTTGCCCCCCTTCCCCCTCCATCCAACCCTCAACCCCAATAAGAAGATAAACATAAAAAGATATATATATAAATAGATAGATAGATAAATAGATATAACTCCCATACCCCACCATCTCCCCCACCCAAAATATAAACAAATAGATAAATAATTAATAAAAAAAAAAAAAAAAAAAAAAAAACGGAAGAAAAAAAAAGAGAAAAAAACCCACAGTAAGCCCTCCCCTCCCGGTCCACCCCCCCCCCCTCTCTCCTCCCGAAGGCCCTCCCATCAGTATGTGCGGGCGACGCCGAACGCCGAGCCAGCCACCCAGAGCGACCCTTCAGGAGGGCCGAGGATGTCGCTGGATGTCGCTCCTGGAGGACTCGACGACCCCGGGAACGGACCTTTTTTTTTTTTCTCTCTTTTTTTGAGCAGGGGGGTTGAGGGGGATGGGGGGTGGGGTGGAGTTTAAGGGGGGGATGCGGGGAGGGGGATGGGGTGAAGTTTTGAGGGGGGGATGGGTAGAGGAGGGGAGTTTTGAAGGGAGAAGGGGGGGAGTTTTGAGGGAGTGAAGGGAGGGGGGAAAGGGTGGAGGGGGGAGTTATGACGGGGGGGTAGGGGAAAGGGGGGGAAGAGGGGGTAGCCATGGGTCTAGTAACTACTTTTATTCGTATCACAATCGTTATCAATTATTATTATCGTTATTAGTAATATTTTCTTCTTTATCATTAATCCTGCTTTTGTTATCATTATTAACAAGTTTTGATAATGTCATTATGATATCATTATGATAATAAGTCATTGTTGTTACTATCAATAATGTTATTACTGTTTAATTATTATGATTATCACTGTTATTAGTTTTATTATCATTATCATCATTATTATCATTATCATTCTTATTGTTCTTATCATTACCAGTCTTATTCTTATCATTACTTATTATTATTATTATTATTATTATCATTATTATTGTTATTATTATTACTTATCATTATGACTACTAATATAATCATTATTACTATTGCTATCATTATTGCCTAATTACCGTTATTATCATCATTATTATTTTTTATCATTGTAGTTATCATCACTATAATGAGTGTTACAATTATCATTATTGTCATTATCATTATCTTTATAATTGTTCTTTATCATTGTCACTATTAATTTTATTATTTTCGTTATCGTTATTTTATCACTATCATAAGTCATTATCATTATTCCTGCCATTACTATCATTATTATTACACTTACCATTATAATCATTGCCATTATTGTGATCATTATCATTATCATCATTACTGCTGTTATCATCATTATTTTCATCATTATCGTTATCACTATTACTTTTATTATTACTTATGTTATCATTATTTTTACTATCACTACTATTTTCAATATAATCATTATCATCATTATCATTATCATTATTTTTGTTATTGTTATCATTACTACTATTATAGCCTAAATGATTATTATCACTATTATCTTTATCATTATCATTATTATTGATATTATCATTATTGTTATTATTATCATTATTATTATTATTTGTACTAGCATCATTATCATTTTCGTTATTATCATTATTACCCTCCTCCTCATCATCATTATCATTATCATCATGATCATTATTATTGTTAATATTATCATAATCATTATTGCCATTAATATATGTGCTGTTGTTATCATTATTACTAATATCATTATCATCATTATCATAATTATTATTGTAATCATTCTTATCATCATCCTCATCATCATGATTATTATCGATATCATCATCATTAGTATTATCCCTTAAATCTTCGCATTTATCGTTGTTTCTAATTATTGTTATCATTAGCAATTCATTCATCTATCTAATTTATTATTATTGTCATTATCATCTTTGTCATTATCTTTTACCTTATTGTTATCCTTATTGTTATTATTGTCTTTATTATCATAGGATTGATATATAGTTATCATCCTTATTGTCATTTTATTATATTTTCTATTACTATCATTATGGTTATCATTATTATCATTATTAATACTATTATTATCATTGTATCATTACTATTATCTTTATTATCATTTTTATCATTATTACAATTACTATTATCACGATCGTTATCTCCATCATTATCATTATTCTTATTATCATCATCACTATCATTACCATTATCATAGTTAATTTCGATGATAATCATAAGGATAATAGCTATTTTTTTCCTTATCAAAATATTTTTATTTAACATTTTCACCGTTGCTACCACCACCATCAGCATTATAATTATTAAGACATAATTAACATCACCTATCATATCTTACGTTACATTTACCCCAACATATGAATGTTCTTATCCTATCTCTTATAACCCCGAACATATACCGGTTTAAAAGTAGTTTTTTTAAGACTCTAAGATATTTAAAGAAAAGGATACCAAGCAAGAATGAAACCCGGTAACAACAAGAAGTCTAAATTATATCAAAATTGTATTAAGAATTAGTCTCATTCTTAGGCTGAGGTTAGTTCATCGACAACAAACCTTTATAAGCGTATCTCTCTAAATAAACATGATTCATGAGTTGAAACGCCTCCAGTAATTTGAATTTATTGTGTAAAGTTGACTGCCAGAGCGCCATGCCTTCCCGCCAATTTGTATTCCCTTTGCGCGGGAAAAAGGGCGACGCGATCGTCTTCTGTTTTTTTGTTTTTGTTTTTTCTTTTTTTTCCTTCCGTCGGAGTCTTCGCCGGCGGGAAAGCGATAGACTCTTTGAAAAATCGCTCTCGTCGAGGATTATAGCGGTAATGGGTAATTGACGACCACTTTGAAACGGAGGAGTGAGAGGGAGAATGAAAAATTGCCGATGAATTATTGCAGGATGACGTGTGCCATTACTTACTTGAGCGTCAACAAAATGGCCGACTTGGGAAATTATGTTATCGGCTCCCTCTTCTTCTTTTTTTGAGCTGCATGATGATGGGCATTGTCGATTAATCATTGCACGCAAGAGGCCAGGTCAGCTGACCACTCCACATTGCATTTTTATCTTGCTTCACTTTTCCACGGTCTATGAAGATTATGATAATGATGATGACGATGGGTGTAGTGACTATAGTAATATTGATGATGATATGATGATAATGATAGCATTAGTGATGAGGGACATAATGATATGCATTATAATTATAGTACTGCTGAAAGTATCGCCATCAATATTCATAATGACAACAACATTGTCAAAAGTCACCCCCCCCCCCCACACACACACACACAATACAGAAGAGTGTGGCAGCTACTTCCAACGTATCCCCAGTTTCCCATCCTGATCTCCGTCCATCTTTCTTCCTTCCTCCTTCCACCTCCTCCTTCGCCATCCTCCTCCTTCCCCCTTCTACGCCTGCTCCACCTCCACCTTCCCCTCATCCTCCTCCCCTCTCCCTCCTCCCTCCACTCTCCCCCACCTCCTCCCTCCTTCTTCCACCTCCGCCTTCTTCCCTCCTCCCTCTTTCCTCCACTTCCAACCCTACCTCCACCTCTTCCTCCTCCTCCTCTCCTCTCGTCCCAATGCTAATTATCAGAGCAGACACATAGAATCCTTAATTACACCTTAATGATGTTATTCACATTTAATTCTGGCCTCTTCCTTGATCGGCCCCTGAGAGCAGTTTTTAAGTAGTGGGTAAATGCCCTTTGTTGCATCTTGCATTCTTAATAAGGGAGATCTGTGCCTCAGGGCTGGTGGAGAGGGAGGACGGGGGGTGGGGTGGGGTGGAGAGGGGGATAGGGGTATTGGGTATAGGGAGATAGAGGGTTTAAGGGGGTTGAGGGAGGGGGATATAGGGGGCTTAAAGGGAGGGAGGAAGAGGGGGAGAAGAGAGATGTTGAAGAAGGGAGAGGGGAGGTAAGGGGGTTTGGTGGAGAAAGAGGAGGAGGAAAGGGGGATAGGAGGCTGAAGGAGAGGGAGGAGGGGAGAAGGGGAGAGGGGGTTGGGGGAGTTTAAATAAAGGAGGAAAGGGGGAGATAAGCGGTACAATTAGTGGGGAGAAGGTTTGATTTTTTTTTTTCAATTGTCCGGTTCCAATCTTTTTATATCTTTATTTTTTTCTTTTAGTTCTTTCTTTCTTTCTTTTTTTATTACCATAATTCCCTCCCTCTTTCCGTCCATCTCTCTCTCTCTCTCTCTCTCTCTCTTTCTCTCTCTCTCCTTCCTTCCCTCCCTCTCTCCCTCCCTCCCTTCATCTCTCTCCTTCCCACCAAACACCCCTTCATCTTCCTTTTCTCTCCCAGCCCCCTTCCTCACCATCCCTCCCTCCGCTCCCCCTCCCTTCCATCTGCCCCCCACCTCCACCTCCTCCCTTCCATCTACCCTTCACCCCCTCCTTTCCATCTACCCACCAACCCCTCCCTTCCATCTACCCCCCACCCCATGCCCTCCACCCCCTCCCCACCCCTTCTCTTCCATCTACCCTCCACCCCATGCCTTCCACCCCCACCCCATTCCCTCCACCCCCTCCCTCCCATCTACCTCCCCAACCCCCTACCTTCCACCCTCCACCCCCTCCCATCCTTATCAGCACTCGCTCATTCCCCCCCATCTTTATCTCGTAGTCTCTCTCTATCACCGTCTTCGTTCGCGAGACGGCGTGTTCGCTGTCAAGGGAATTATAACGGACTAGGGCGGGGTTAGGTTAGGCGAGTCGCATTTTGTTCCTTCAAATGACTTTTAGTATTTTCTTGTGGCTGCTTCGGGGGTGAGATGCAGCTCCGAGGGCTTGTTGGTTTGTTTGTGTGTGTCTGTTTTGTTTGGTGTTGTTTGTTTGTGTGTGTTTTGGTTTTGTGTTGTTTGTTTTTTATGTGTGTGTGTTTGTGTGTTTTGGTTTTATGTTGTTGTTTGCGTGTGTGTGTGTTTGTTTGTGTGTTTTGGTTTTATGTTGTTGTTTGCGTGTGTTTTTGTTTTGTGTTGTTTGTGTGTGTGTGTTTTATGTTGTTTGTTTGTGTGTGTGTTTTTTTGTTTTATGTTATTGCTTGTGTGTTTGTTTGATGTTGCTTGTTTTTTTGTTTGTTTTTTTTTTTTGTCTCTAGTTTTCTTGTTGTTTTTCTATCCCTAGTTTTGTCTTTCTTGCTTTGTTTTTGTTTGTTAGGCTTATGATTGATGTTGGGTTTGTTTTTCGTTTTGTTGAAATGTTGTTTATGACCTTTAGTGTGTTTATATGTTTGTCTCGCTTTATCATTCACTTTTGTCTTTAGGTTCCTTGATTCATTTTTCTTTTTGCTTTATTCTCTGTTCATTATTTTCCCTAAACTTTTATTTTCACTTTTTTAATCCCTTTGTTTCCTTTGTCTTGTCTGTTTTCTTCGACCTTTTCGTCTCCTTTTTCCTTCAATGCCTCTTATTTAAAAAATCCATTGATAAAAACAAAAACAAAAATTAGATCAAAGATATAAATCAATTTGATTATAGATAACAAAAACAATAACAGAGTCTATAACAACGGAGGAGAGGAAAATGTAAAATGTATGATAATGAAGAAGAAAATGATGAATAATGATAATGACATTAACGATAATAAAGATAATAAGAATGTTGATACTACCGATAATGATGATAATAATTAATGATGATAATGATAATAATAATGATAATAATAATAATAATAATAATAATAATGGTAATAATAGCATTAATATCAATAACAAGAATGATAATACTAATGATAATGATAATAATCATTAAGCAACAACAACAATCACAGTAATAACAAGGATAATGATGATCTTAAAGATAATGATATAGATAATAGAAACAATAATAAGGATAACAATAATACTTTGATAATTAAATCGGAAGAGTAGCAATATTTGCAACATGTTAACCGAACTGAATAAAAAAAAGAAAAAAAAAACAACAGAACTTGAGAAAAGGAAATATATGATAAAAGCGGATATATCAAAGGAAATGAGGATAAAAGAAAAGGGAAGGATATGTAAGAGAGAGTAATGAAAAAAGTGGATTAATTAACAATAAGAAGGAGAAGGGGCAAGGAAAGAAAAAATGGAGAATAAAATAAAAAAGAAAAAGGAAGAGAGAGAGACATATGTGTGTGTGTGTGTGTGTGTGTGTGTATGTGAGCAATTGTAATTAACATCATTTTTAGAAAAAGGAAGGGGACATAAACTTATTAATCATGATATATCTTTAAAATTAATATCTTATTTTTTTTTATTATTAACAATTGTCAAGCCACAGATGAGGATAACAATTTCAAATTATTTATTAAATAGGAAATCTAATTAAAAAAAATATATGATACAAGCAATGTTATGGTAATTTTGATGTCAAGTATAGTAATGATGATAATGAAAATAGTGATAATAACAATGATAATGATAAAAGCATTGATGGGGATAATGATGGTCATGATGATGATAATGATAGTGATGGTAAGGATGATAATGATGACAATAATAATCATAATAACAGTTGCAATGCTAAAGAAACTCATCAAATACTTCAGTCTCATTCATACCTTTCTTCTACATTTGTTGCAATGATAATCCTTTAGCAGATAAGATGATTATAGTGATGATAATGATAATGATAACAACGATAATTACGATGAGAATGATAATGATAATAATGATGATGATAATGATAATGATAATGATGATGATAATGATGATGATTATAATGATAAGAATGATAATTATAATATTCATTATGATAATGATAATAATCATGATTATAATACCCATGAGAATCAGAATGAAAATGATAACAACACGAATACATTCATAAGTGAAACGAACTAAAACAAGCCATAGATAACTAAACAAAGGTAATAAATCTCCTACAACATCCCCCCCTCCGCCCCCCTCCCCCCCGCCCCTCAATAAAGACAGATCCATCGCTGTCATAACTATTGCGGGGATAGAGACCGCGGGCCCGTGTATGACAATAATAACAATAATAATAATAGCCCCGCGGTCTCTAAGTAGCCCGAGTATTGCTATTCACTCGAACATAATCCAATATGGCCGCCGGGTAGAGGGTAGGGGAGGGGTTAGGGGGAGAGGGGAGGCTTTGTAGAGAAGGGGTGGGGGGGATGAGGGGTGAGGGGAGGGATTAGGGGGAGAGGGGGAGCTTTATAGAGGGAAGGGGAAGGGGAGGGGGAAGGTGGAAGGTTGAGGGGGTCTCATGGAGGTTGGGGGAGGGGGTAGGATATGGGTACAGAATGAGGCCTTTGGACGGGCAGAAGGGAGGGGGGAGGGGAATTTAGGGAGGGGGGGGGGTGGCAGGCCAGGGAAGCTCAGTAATTAAATGTTATCGCCTGATACACCCTCATTAACTCAGACGCTGATGTGATTACTCTGTATCGGCTTCGGGAGGAGAAATGGCGCGCTTTCCAGAGGGACTTTTGCGATGCGCTATTTTTTTTTCTTTCTTTCTTTCTTTTTTTCGTGTTTTTCTTTTCTTTGTTTTCTTGTCTGGTTCCTTTATTTCTTGTTAATTTGATTTTTTTCAGACTTGTTTTTTTTTTTTTTTTAGACTTGAATTTGACTTTTTTTTTATTTCTATGGATTATTTGTTTTTTTGTTCTTCTTCATTTTCCTGTTTCTCTCTATATCTATCTATCTGCCTATCTATTTATCTATCTATCTAGTCATCTATCGATCTTTATCTCTGTATCTCGGTCTGCATCAGTCTCTCTCTCTCTTGTTCCCTTCTTATTGTCTACTCTTATTATCTAACCTTCTTCTATATTTTTTTCCTCCTATTTTTCTTCTCATCCTCCTGCTCCTCCTCCCTTTCATCCTCTTTTTCTGCTCTTCTCCTCCTCCTTCTCCTCTTATTTCTACTTTTACTCCTCTTAGTCTTCATCCTCTTCTCCTAATACTCCTCCTCTCCCCCCTCTTCTCTTCTCTTCCTCCTCTTTCTCCTTCTCCTAGTTCCTCTTCTCCTCTTCCTCCCCCTCATCATCATTTTATCGTATTTTCATTTACTGTTATTTCTTTTTTCATTCACCCACCCTTATTTGTTCTCTTCTCTATTTCTCTCCCCTCTTTCTCCTTCGTTTTCTCCTTCACAATTTCTCCCCTCTCCCTCGCTCCTTCCCTCCCTCCTTTCCTCTGCTCCCTCCTTACCATCTCCCTCACCCCTCCTATTCCCTCTTCCTCTTCCTTTCTCTATCACCCTTACTCCCTATCTTTTTTCATCTCCTCCCTCTCCCTCCCACTATCACCTCTCTTCCCTCTCTCCCTTCCTCTCCTCCTCCTCCCATTCCCTATCTTTCCCACTCTCCCTCCCCCTCTATCCTTCCCCCTCCTCTCCTTCTAACTCCCTATCTCTCCCACTCTCCCTCCCTTCCTCACCTCCAACCCTCTCCCTCCCCTTCCCCCTTCCACTACAACCCATCCTCCCCCTTCCTTCTTTCCCCGGCCCCTCTCTTCCCCTCCCTCTCCTCTCCTTCCAACTCCCTATCTCTCCCACTCCCCCTCCCTTCCTCACCTCCTACCCTCTCCCTTCCCTTCCCCCTTTCACTACCACCCCTCCTCCTCCTCCTCCTTCTCCCTCCTTCCTTTCCCCACCACCACCTCCTCCCTCTTCCCCCCTCCCCCCCTTCCCCCCTCTTCCCCCTCTCTTTATTTTGACTCATCAGAATACCTCCCCATAAATCATGGAGGGTGAAATTTGTGATATTCCCGAGAGCAGCCCCCCAACCGCGACGAGAGGGGGGGTGGGGGGGGAGAGGAGGAGAGGGAAAAGAGGAGAGGGGATTACGAATGGAAAGGAGAGGAGGGGAGGGAAGGGAGAATAGACAGGATGAAGAAGCTAAGAAGAGAGAGGGGGAGAAGTGAGGAGAGGAGAGAGAAGTGAGGAGAGGAGAGAGAAGTGAAGAGATGGAGGAGAAGTGAGGAAAGGAGTGGGGGAGGGGGGGTTGAGGAAAAGGAAGAGAAAGGGAGAGGGAGGAAGGAAGAGGAGAGGATGGATGACGGGAGGGGAGTGAGAAAGGGGAGGAAAGGGAGGGATAGGGAAGAAGGGAGGAGAGGAGAAGATCGGATAGATACAGAGGGCAATGGTGGAGGAATGGAGAGGAACGCGTGAAGAAAGAAAAGGGTGGGAAAGAGAGGGGAAAGAGAAAAGGGAAGAGGAAGAATGGGAGAAGAGAAGGGAAGAGGAAGAATGGGAGAGGAGAAGGGAGGAGGGAAGAAGAGAGGAGGAGAATAGAAGAGGGAGAGGAAAGAGGAGGAAAGAAGAAGAGAGAGACAGGAGAAAGGAGGAGGGATGAAGAAAGGAGGGTAAAAGAAGAGGGAGAGGAAAGAGGAGGAAAGAAGAAGAGAGAGACAGGATAAAAGAAGAGGGAAGAAGAGGGGGAAGGGGAGCAGACCATTTATCTACTTGTTCTTCAATTGTTCTTTCTCTTCATCACTCCGTCCCCTCTGTCTGCCTCTCTCCCCTCGTCCGTAATGAGGCGCACGCGAGACGAAAAGACAAGTCGTTGATTTTTATCTTTTCTCTCGTTTTATTGATTTATTTATTTATTTTTCGTTTTTCTTTCTTTCGTTCTTTTCTTTTTTATTTTCTTTTTGTTTCTTAATTATGTTCCTTCTTTCTGTCCTCTGTCTCTTTTTTTTCTGTCTCTTCCATTCTCTTTCGCTCTCTCTCTCTCTCTCTCTCTCTCTCTCTCTCTCTCTCTCTCTCTCTCTCTCTCTCTCTCTCTCTCTCTCTCTCTCTCTCTCTGTATGAATGTATGTTTTTTATATACCCATACGTATGAATGTATGTATATATGTATGCATGAATTTGTATGCAAGTGTCATGTGTGTATGGATGTGTGTATATGTGGATAGATGAATGGATGTACGTACATGAATGTATTTATTTATGTCCGTATATGATAGCACTTCATCCAAAGTCCATAAGACACAAACCATGTACAGATACACATCCACTCCTCGACCCCTTTCCTCTCTTCGTCCCCCCTTTCCTTACCCCCACTCTCATCCCTCCCCTACCCTCTCTCCTTACCCCCCTCCTCTCTGCTTACCCCCCTCTCACTCCTTACCCTCCCTCCCACTTTCCCTCCCCCTCCCCCCTCTCTGCTTATCCCCCTCTCACTCCTTACCCTCCCTCCCTCATTACCCCTCCCCCATCTCTCCTTACCCACACCTTCCCATCTCTCCTTACCCCTCCCTCCCTCATTACCCCTCCCCCATCTCTCCTTACCCCTCCCTCCCTCATTACCCCCCCTATCTCTCCTTACCCACACCGCCCCCCCCCCTCCTTACACCCCCATCTCTCCTTACCTCACCCTTACCTCCCTACCCCAAAGCCCCCGCCCTCCCTTTCGGTGCCCCCAGGACATCATCTTCTTGGGAAGGACCAACGGCTCCTTAGGAAGATCCAGGAAGCGCCTTGGAAACACCAGCTCCTCCTCCGTGGGGGTTCCTTGTTCGTGTCTTTCTTTGTTTTCTTCTTTCTTTCTTATCTTCTTGTTTTTGTTTTTCTCTTTCTTTCTTTTTCTCTGCTTGTATATCTGTGTGTATGTCTATGTATCTATCTCTCTTTCTCTTTTTTTCTCTCTCTCTTTCTTTTTCTTTCTCTTTCTCTCTCTCTCTCTCTCTCTCTCTCTCTCTCTCTCCTTCTTTCCTTCCCTTTTCCCCTTCTTCTTTTTCTCCTTCCTTTATTTTTCTCCCTCCTCCTTCCTTCGCTCCTTCCCCCCTTCATTTTCTCCTTCCCTTCTTCCCTCCTTCCTTTCCTCTTCTCGCTCCCTTCTCCTTACCTTCCCTCATTCCTTTCCTTTCTCAATTCCATCCACCCCCTCCTTCCCTCCCTCCGTCCCCCCCACTCCCCTGGTAACATTAGTGAAGGAGGGGAGGGGGAGAAGAGGGGAGGGAAAGAAGAGGGGAGGGAGAAGAGGGGAAGGGGAGGCGGGGGAGTGAGGGAAAGGGGGCAAGAAGAAAGGGAGAGGGGCCGAAGAGGGATGGAGAGAAGGGGGAGGGGGAGAAGGGGAGGGAGAGAAGAGGGAAGGTAGAAGGGAAGAAGAAGAGATTGCGTTTTCTTCTTTTTCTTCCTTCATTTTTCCTCTGTTTCTTCTTATTACCATTATCATTATTATCATTATTCTCCTTCTTCTTCCTTCTTCCTCTTCAACTCCTCCTCCTCCTCTTTCTCCTTCCTCTCTAATAAAGAATTGAAAATAAGTTTGATGATTATGTAATATTAATGATAATAAAATCGAATGGCCAATAACATTCTATTTCCAGCAATAGATAGAATAGAACATACCCAAATATACCCGAACATGCCCTAATATACTTGAATATACCCGAAAATACCTAAATATCCCTGAATAAACCTTGATATACCCGAATATAATCGAACTTACCCTAATATACTTAAAAATACCCGAGAATGCAAATATACCTGAACATATCTGAATATACCCGAACATACCCGAATATGCTAGTATATACCCGAGCATAGCGAATATGCCCGAATATACTCTAATATACTTGATTATACCCGAATGTACCTGTCATAAATATTTTAGAAGTATAACAAGTTTAGAGTGTAATATTAATAACTGTTTTTGAAGAATATACCCGGTCATATGTTGCCTTTATTAGTCGAAACAGGAATTCAATAAATAAGGGAAATTAATACCAGTAACTTCCCAATATATCTATGATTATCTATCAAATATTGAAAAATAGATACAAGAAGAAGAACAAATAACATTACATAAACAAACAAAAAAAATATATTATCGATACCTTTCCCAGAATATCTTGACAGTTAATGTC
>BOPN01003360.1:140235-149950 GCA_017312705.2 Penaeus japonicus | reverse complement strand
AGGCGGCTGCTCCACCACCTCGCAGGGTTCATCGGGCTGAGACTCCAGGAAATTACTCGCGGTGAGTTACGAGGCTCGAAGGTTGTAAATCACAGGGAAATGAATAAGTAAAACGTTCATACTGCGTGGCCAACTAACCTTCCCCCTTTACTTCTTGTCAGGCGTGAGTGAGAAGCGCTGTCATGGGAGAGAATGGGGGAGTCGGCGCGGGCTGTAACAAGGTAGGTCTGGATTCAGGGGGAGTGGGTGGGTGGGCGTGTGTGGAGAGCAGGGGAAGGGAGAAGAGAGGAGAGGGAAGGGAAGGGGAAAGGGCAGGAAAGGGCAGGAGAGGGGAGGGGACAGGAGAGGAGAGGAGAAAGGAGGGGAGGGGACAGGAGAGGAGAGGGGAGGAGAAAGGAGGAGAGGGGACTGAAGAGGAGAGGGGAGGAATAACGGAAAGGGAAGGGGAGGGAAGGTTAGGGAAGGGAGGGGAGGAGAAAAGAGAAAAGATAAGAGAGGAGATGAAAGTAACAGAAATGAGAGAGAGAGAGAGAGAGAGAGAGAGAGAGAGAGAGAGAGAGAGAGAGAGAGAGAGTGAAAGCCCTAAGAAGTTTAGCGGTAAAGCGCTAGAACTCAGCGTGGTTCCTTGTCGTTAATTATGATCTAAAAAGTTGGCGGGGTAGTTTATCTTTCTATTAGTCCAGGGCGGTTAAGGAAATGGCGGCTTAGATAGTGTTAGTCATTAAAGCCGTGTTAATGGTAAGTAATGACTCGGGCTCAGCGCCTCAGCCTCCGTCCGGCAACCGTTGTTTACGACACGCGCCGCTGGGTGGTCCTCGCCTCCGCTTCATCGGGCCACTTCGACTCTCAGCCGAAGTCTCTCCTTCCTCTCGGCCACTCCACGTCAAGTCCATTACGGTCGAGAATACTTCCCCCATAACCTGCGAAACTACTTTACCTCTTCGAGACCCTCACACGTTGCCCCGCCGAACGCCCTTCCCCTTCCTGCTCCCAAGCCCCGCATGAGTTTGAACTCTGTCATTGATGTCGACGCTCTTGCCTCGACCCCGCCCGCTCACTTCAGCAGCTCCCCGCGCTATCGTGAAGCTTAATCACTTAGGCACGGATTCGACGCGGTCTTACAAGGTCTTACGTGATAATAAGCGGCTTTGCATAGGCAAGAAGGTCACAGATGATCTAAGCAATATGATACCTCTCCCCGCCTTGCAATACCTTCACGACGGCCGTACGTTAACTTATTATTGGTCCTGCCTTAGGCTCTTGCTCCTCCTGTGACTCCGGCAGAGATCCTAGTTAGTCTTGAGCGGGTTGTGGTCTACGCCGTAACACCCTTTCAGATCATCAAATTGCCTACTCTATTGCTTATTAAAGGGTTACTAAACTATGAATTAGTCCACGGATCTTACAAGGAAAAAACAACACCAGCACAGTCCTGCCACTCCGACCGATGACTAACTCGATAAAAACACTTACAGTTCCACTTCCATACATGACTTTCGCCGAACTCCCCGCGCCGATGCCGTCCCCGCATGCATGTTAATATATCACACGGCTATTCCACTGGCAGCCGGCGGGCCAAATGCGGCTCTGAGTCTTTTCATTGGCTCTGTTGGCAGACTCGGAAGAGGTCAAACAGAATGGTTGATAAATATGAATTCTTATTTATTCATTTCTCTTATAATTTTGTTTACAAATATACATTTTCGTTCAGCGGGATTCTCCGATGGCGCAAAGGATAAATACAGATCACGTGACATCATGCAAAAGGCACGGAGGGCCAGGGAGCCATGCAGTGTTACCATGCTAGTCATTTTCCCGCTCGATCTTGCGCCTTTGGAGAGGAATTTGGCGGGGAAATTTATCATGCAACGGAAAACGATTTTCTAAAATATGAATTCAGATCGATATGGATAATTACAATTGATTTATTTGTGAATTTTCGCCTCGTGATCTCTGCTCCATCAACTTAGCTGAATGAAACGTGATCAGTTGTGGTCGTCAGTTGGACGAAACGTACGGTCGTTCCCCGCACCACTCTGCTGCTGCGACGTGAACTGGAGCCTCCACTTCTCCGCTCACGCTCAACATGTACATGCGAGTCATCATTGCCCATGTGAATGCCATGAGACCAACCATTCGCACCTTCCTCGCCACTCAGCATCTCTATCAGTGTTGACGCGTCTGATGGAGTGGATTGTTGTGTTCTACGTAGTTATTATGTATTCCATTTCTGATGTACCCGATGTGCACTTTCTTTGACAAACAAAAAAGGAAAAGTTTCCCTTTCTTCCTTGGCGTTCTTATTGGAAAATGCAAAGCAAATCGTGTGTATTTTTTTTTCTTTTTTTTGTGTGTTTCGAGGAAGTAAACGGGATGTAATGTAAAGCTTTGAGTCTTCTATTAAGTAACTGCATAACCCTTGTATATCATCGTCACAGCCATCCCCCTAAAACAAACACACACACAGCAATTCCTCCTCGGCGTAACTCGTGCGGGAGGGATCCGTAATCTCGTAAAGAGCCTCGTCATCGCATGTCGCACTTTATACAATTATATCACCCTTCCTACTCTCCCTCCCCCTCCCTTCCTTCACTCCTTCCTCTCCCTCTGCCTTCCATCCCTCTACCCCACCCCCTTCTTTTCATCATTCCCTCCCTCCCCATTCCTTCCTTCCCTCTTTCTCCCTTCATCCCTTCTCTCCCTTATTTTCCTCCCTCCTTCCCCCCTTTCCCACTTCCCTCATTCCATCCTCACCACCACACTTCCCTCCCACTTTCCTTTTTCCTTCCTGCCTCCATCTCTCCCCTTGTCCTTCTTTTTTTTCTTTTCTCCTCCTTCCCCTCCTTCCTGTTTGGACCCCCCCCCCCTCCTCACGCAAAAAACAACTTCCAATCTTCGAAGACTGTTGTCGAGCCGATTCACACGTGCTTCTACCCCAAGCGGTCACAAATGTGTACGCCGCCTATGTGATTTCGATAATGTCGCCGGATACAAAGAGCGGTCGGATAAGACGAGTGCGAGTCTAGGGTCGGTTCGGACATGTTTAGGGAGGGAGGGAGGGAGAGCACAGCAAGAGAAAGAGAGAAAGAAGGAGGCAGAGAGATAGAGAGATAGAAAGCGTGAGAGAGAGAAAGATAGAGATAGAGTAAGAGAGAGGCAGAGGCTGGCAAGACGCAGGGCCCACACTGGTCGACTTTCTCCCGTGTTATCCTGGCGCGTTTTGGCTGTCATAAATCTCAGAACAGCATAAACCAGGTCTGCTCTCTTAATGCTTTAATTAAAGGACACTTAATGGTACATTTCAAGCAAGGGCAATAGCCATTCATTCAGTAAAAATAACGAGAGCAATAAAGTGGAGAAAAATAATAACAACAACAACAATAATAAACCTCATCAACTAATCTCATAAAGAAAAGAAAAAACAAAAGAAATGTCAACAGGGCACATATAACCGCCATGCACTTCTTTACGAGGCGGAGGCATGAGCTGTCCTAATGCAAGCGTCTCCTTTGTGAAATGCTACGACGACAGTTATGACGCAATCACGAGGCCAAATGTTAGGGTGCGAAGACTTTGATGGAAACGGAGCGATAAGTCACCCTCGCCCCAAGTTAGTGGGCTAGGGAGCATCGGCGGCTGAGGGTGACAGGCTTGGTGGGCGGGTATCCGAGTGGGGTGTGTGTGCCCGCGCAGGGATGGTGGGCGGGGGTGGAGTAAGGATGGGGAGGACAAGGGGCAGGGAAGGCATCCATGAGAAGAGGTAAGGGGGAGGGGGGGGGGGGGTGAGGGTGAAAATGGAATTAAAATGCATTAGAGTGAGGGTGGAGAGACAAAGGAACAGTGGTTTCAAAATAGGGGCGAAGGCGTTTGAATGGCTTGACGGGTGAAACACTATCTTTTTTCATACCCACATCCTATCCAATCCAACAAACAATAACGAATTTATGGCTTCCTAAAGGCAGTCGCGTAAAAAAACAACTTCAGAAACCACACACAAAAAGACTGTCGTATGCCATTTATCCGTCTGTAACTGATAGCACTATCGCGAATGCATGACTTGCTCTGCATGTTCTCCTCACAAGCCAAAACTTCCGAGTTTTACAAGACCATGTAACTTCCTTCGCTCGAGCTCCTCCACTCCCCCACCCCCCCCACATTCTCCCCCTCCTCCTTCCCTTACCGGACTCCACGCCCCGCCCCCTCTCCAACGCTGACGCACTGAAAGGACCTTCGTGCTCTCGGCAAAAGCACTCCTAACGACCGCTTTAACTACTACTTTACAATGCTAACTATACTCCCTCCTAACGAGCACCAGTAACACACACACACTTTTAGCAGACAACCACACACGTACACACACTACGCCGAGTTCTATCCCTCCCCCCCCTCCCTCCTTCCTTTCGTTTAGTTTCCTTCCCTTCCCTTCTCTCTCATTTCACTTCATTTTATCCAATCCTTTCTTTCCCTTTTTCCCTCCAATCTCTTGGCACCGCCTCCTCCTCTTTTTCTTCTTCGTCATCATCGTCTTCTTCTACTACTTCTTTTTCTTCTTCTCCTCCCCCTTCCCCTCCAACAACCAAGGCAGGCGAGGCAGCGCCCCATCCATCCACCCCCCACACACAGAAGCTCTATCAATGTGTCATTCAATAGCTAAAACATTTTACCATAGCGGGCGCAAAGGAGTGAGGGAGGAGGCCGGGGGGGGGGGGGGGGGATAGACAACGCCTGAAAGTTACACGTGAAACTGAGTGGGAGCGAAAGAAATATTGGAAAAACGTGTGTGCGCGTTTAAGAGAGAAATGACGCACAGGGCCAGCCAATCAAGGCGGTGGCAGAAGAGAAGAGAAGAGAAGAGAAGAGTAGAGAGGAGGAACAAGGACAAAGGAGGGTAGAAGAGGAAGGAGAAGTGGCCGGAGCGACGTCAGGAGTGGGGCGTCGAGGGACATCAGGAACCAGGAGAGTCCCTAGCTTCGGTATTATTCACGGCGATCCAGAGGGGACCACTGGAGACCAAACAACACCTGGAGGAATTCCGTCGGGATGGTGAAGGGGAGAAGAAGATGAAGGCGACGAGTAGGAGAACACGTAATGACTGAAAAAATGGGAGGAGAAGGATAAAGAGGGAGAGGAGGAGGAGGAGGGAGGAGAAGGAAGAGCAGGAGAAAGAGGAAAATGGAGGAGGAACAATGAAAGGTAGAAAAGTAGGAATAAAGGAAGAGACAAGACGGATAAAAACAGGTCAAAGGTCGAAAGAAAAACAAACCCATAAAGAAAAGGGGCAGCGATCGCGGATGGGAAATACATGGATTGCCCCGTGAGGAGCAGAGATCAAGAGGCCGACCTACCAAAATGAACAACGGAGACTATTGAGGGGAAAGGGCAGAGAGAGGGAGAGTGGGGGGGGGGGGGGAGTGAGAGAAGAGGGGGAGATAGAGAAAGAGAGAAAGAGAGACGAAATAAAAAGTCGAGGAAGAGAAAGATGAAGAGGAGGAGGAAGAGGCCAAGAGGCACACACAAGCGGGCGGTCGATATACAAAGTTTTGAGCAAGAAGTTGAGCCATCATATATATACCCCCCCCCCCCCCCCCCCCGAAGGACGTGTCACTCAGGTGGTTTAGCTTTATTATGAAAATAGATGGAGCGGTGCGACCTCGCCGGCGTATCCTCGCTGAAACAAAGGGCCGCCCATAAGAAGGGAAAACAAGTCATGGGGGAAGAGAGAGAGAGAGAGAGAGAGAGAGAGAGAGAGAGAGAGAGAGAGAGAGAGAGAGAGAGAGAGAGAGAGAGAGAGAGAGAGAGAGAGAGGATAGGAGGAGTAGGAAGGAAAGATAGGACGACAGGAGGAGCAGGAGAAGGAGGAGGAGGACAGAAGGAAGAGGGGGAGAAAAAAGGAGGAGGAGGAGGAGAAGAAAAAAAAAGGAGGGGGAGTAGGAGAAATAAGAATGGGAGAGGATGAGGAGGAAGTGGAAGAGAAGGAGAAGCCAGGATGTTGAGGATGATGAGAGAGGATGGGATGAAAGAGGATGAGAATAAGGATGTAAATGAAAACGAGATGTTAAAGGAAGGGGGGGGGGGGGTGGAGGAAGAGGAAGAGGAGGAGGAGGAAGCAGTGGGAAGAGAGAAAAAGAATGAAGGAGCGGACATGGAGAAGAGAGACTAGGAAAAAGTACTCAAAAGGGGAAGGATAAAGAGATAAGAGGGGGAAACGGGCGTATAGACAAAGAGCAAGCACTCGGCGGAGGTTGGTGGGGGAAAAAAGTTTCTCCACGGGAAAAAAGGAGCTTCTTCACTTCACTTCATCGAACAAAAGAATAAGAGCAAAGGTGTCCGACTCTTGCAAGAAATCAAATCTCTTCAATCACAAAGGGAAATCGATTCTTCAACCAGTGAAAAGTCTAATCACACACACACACACACACAAAAATCTACAAAAAACACAGCTACAAGCACAAAGAAAAATCCAAACAATAAATAAAGAGGGAAGAGAGAATATACCAAGAGGGGACAAGACTCCCCCCCCTCCCCCCGCCACACTCTCACTCGGCGCCAGTGAGCAGCTTTGGGCGGCAAGAGCGGACGCATCCCCACTCTGTCTCGCATCTTATATGTTATATCAATTGAACTGTCTATTGCGTAATAACATCGTCTTTCGTGATTAATCTGTGCTTTGTGACTATCTAGTGAGCTAGCATACGAAACCAATTAGAGTTAATTTATATGCCTATTCGTGTGTATACACTGTATATAACATATTTAACATTACAGGGTATTTATCACATCAGAGAGTATAAAATGTTTAAAATCAGAACCTTTTCACGGCGGGCGAAACCTGTGAGCGACCTCGAGGGCGTCGCGTAATGAGCTTTGAAATCCCGCACTTCGCGCACTCATCTTTTTCAATTAACTAATGGAAAATATTCTCTCCCAGGAACAATGTGGTAATGCGGGAGCTCTCTTTCCACTGCAGTCAAACGACACGGTTTTTACGGCACATATGCGTCTGTTTTATGGTCTGCGTGTGTGCGAGTATGACTGTGTGCGCGGGAGATAAAGAGAGGGAAAGGGCGTGGATGAAGTACGCACACGCATACGAGAGTGAGAGAGAGGCCCCGGGAGAGGCCTACTCAGGTAACCGGAGCCGCACGAGAGGGGGGCGGAAAATACGTCAGCAGCGAGGGGCGGGCGGCCCGACCGTACAGTTGCATCATTCAACCTGGACCTCAAATTTTAGACGACACTGAATAATTTGGTCAAAGAAGTTCCTGGGCGCTTTTGCTTTTAACACACGCAAGAATGAGATCATTCGTTCCCCCTTTTACCCCATGGATAAAGAGAGTAGAAAAGAAGCAGTATGTATTAAGAAAATGAAACAAAGAGGTATATGAATAAGAAGCAGAAAGAGACGACATAAACGGAAGCTCCAGAAACCACCGAGATGACCTGCATATACCCAATTACGCGAACGTAATGCCGACAATCCGCTATCACACCACGATAAAGACTTCCGACGCAGAAACAGACTTCGCTTGAAGTGCACACGTTGCAAGCGGCTCTGTTGAGGGATCGCTCTGCCAGCAGGCCGTGAAGTATCAAAATGCTTGAAAATATGTGTTGAAAATCAATAGTGAAATCCAAAAATTCAATCCATAATCATAAACATCAATACGTGAAAGTAACTCAATCTCACTCCATAGAGGAATATCACCATGAATATGAATAGCTTTCAATAGATCAATTAAACAAAAACTGAAATAAATAGGGTCATTCATCCGACCGACCGACCGACCGTCCGGACCTTCCTTCCTTCCTCTTCCACAAACTATCTCGTGTATCTACCTTATCTACCGCCGCGTCAATATGGCAGATCAAAGCTCCCGCTCGAACGCTGTAATCATCACACGAACATACTTGAGCTTCTCACGCCCACTTGCCTGCCCTTCTACCCCGAGGCTGTGTGGCATGTGAATCACCTTGGTTCCTCTTGCGGTGCCTACCCTAATCGCCCTCTAGGAGTTTCGTTATCTATATATATCTATATATTATACCCGTTTCCCTAAAATATTTATTTCCAAAAATATGTCGATTATATCTAGCACACACCTATTAGCTGAATTGCAACGAGAGTATAATAACGTAATACCTAAAATTATTCCTTTCGCTGATAATTTACTACTACGTCACACACCAGCTCAGAAATCTTTCTCTGCAAAGTAACACCACGTTGTGCAAAGCCTGCAATGTATAAGGATGAATATATCTAAGATAAAAAATGACAAAGACAGTCGTAAAGAAAATGGATGAGTCAATATTAATTTTTATAAAGTTCCTTTAAGTGACACTAAACTTACCCAAGAGTGCAGGATAACATCTTGGGCAGACCATATATGTCCCGCGGACCAGGGTCCTTATCAAAGCCCACGAAGTTAACCCTAACAAATACAACCAACCATAAATACTTTACTTGCAATCGATTCGGCATATAATTTCTCTAATAATAACGTTTTAATAACCTTAATAAGCTATACAGATCGTTACTCGTCCCCCTCTCATACCTCAGCAATCCAAACATCCGCCCCCATACGCCCACGCACGATAGCAAAGCGTCCCACGCCCATCTCTCACTTGCAGGCGTCTCCTTTCAACACAGAGCTGCCACGTTCTCCTTTGAAAACTTGCCCGTAAAAAAATCGGCTGCAGTTCGACCACACCATATCGGCAATGCTAACCAATCGAGTGGTGTGACTACTTGGGGCTGTCGACAAGGAAGAAGAGTGTGTCGAGAGGCGAGGGAAAGAGACAAGGGATTTAAGACCTGGAACACTGGCGAAGACTGGGAGAAAAATGGCCGACTCCGAAAACTGAGTAGTCTTATACTAGTGACGCGTAAAATTCATCGGGAAGCGATTCCGCTCGCGAAGCAATTTCTTCTTACGCAAAAAAAGGAAACAGTTCGAATGGGACGGGGGGAAGGGCTAAAATAACAACGAATCTCTTTTTCCGTTCTCCAACGTTTGGTTTCTCTTCGAGGCTAAGGAGCGCGTGATCGTTTTTCGGTACTCGTGCACCTATCAATGTCAATTATTACTAGAACTATCATCAACGTCCCTGAGAATATAGTCACCGACGCAGCCCTCGCTCGGGATATAAACTCCAGAAAGTAATATCTCGCCGCAAAAAAGGACGTTTCCCTTTTCCCAAGAGAAACCAATACTCCTTCGCCGATGTGTTTACGATAGCATAAAAGCCGTCCTCATAAGCTTTCGGACAATAACGCTATCTTAGCCATATCTCCTAATAATGCAATTATATTATAATAAAAGTGTCCGCGCGGCGCTACAACAAGCTCTTACGCTTTCCGGGGGAGATAGCGAATGGCCAATAAAACGGGCCGAGGCGGAGGTGTTGGGGATCCGCACGCCGACGCCCGGGACATCCTACTCGCTCGGGCGGACGCTTCGCACACAGCTTCGCGAAGAGAAAAAAAGGACACATTTCTAAATAAAGAAGAAACGAAGACTGAGCTTCGTAAAAAGAAATAAAGAAAACAAAGGCGTAACGAAAAAGGGCACATCATCGTTAAATAAATAACATACCGTAAAAAAAAAGATATATAAAAAATGAAATAAAAACAGCAAAGAGGAAGAGAAGGTGTATTTGCACGTCACATACATATTACACGATGAAGATAAGTCACCTGGAACTCTTGCCCTCCCCC